>PVLD010009140.1:0-78991 GCA_004027595.1 Dinomys branickii | reverse complement strand
GTCTATAGATTAGTTGTGATTGTACTATTTTCTATGATAATGGGTGTCTGTTTGTCAATATGTTTTTGTACTTTTATGTTTCTAAAAAAAAAAAAAAAAAAAAAAAATTTCACTTGTAAAAAAAGAAGATGCTGGCCAACAGCAGTAAGATGTGAACCAAATATTGTGGAATTACCACTGGCCATATTAAAAAGTAAAAGATAAACAAGTAAAATTAGCTGTAAAGTCTTAGCTAACTTAATGTATCCAGACTTTTAATAATACACAATATTATTATAATACATTAAAACCAACAAATCACCGTAATGCACAATCAATATAAAACCTGAGATTCCATAGTAAGTTACATTCCCTGCTATCAACTACTGGCCTTCTCCAGCTGACCTGCCCACTCTCAAAAGCACCCAGTTACTGAGCAGCTAAGGTACTAGAGTCCATCAAAGGCTCTTATTTGAGACTTTGAACTTCCAAGGAAGCATTAATAAGTCAGGTTATCCACAAGGCTCATGAAACAAAAATATATACCAGAGGCAAGTATGGTGGTGCATGTCTGTAATTCTAGCAATTGGGAAGCTGAGGCAGGAGGATTCTAAGTTGAAGGCCAATTTGAGCTACACAGTGAATTTCACCTTCGCCTGGGCAACATAGTGAGACACTGTCTCAAAACAACAGCAGCAAAAAAAAAAAAACAAACAAAAAAAAAAAAAAAACAAACATACAAATAAACAAAATCATCCTCCACCTTCCCCCAAAAAACCTGAAACCAAAAGACCAACAACAAAGACACACACACACACATACACGCGCGCGCGCGCACACACACACAAACACACAATCTCAGGAGATCTTAAGGTTATCGGACTGAGTGCCAGGGCAGAATGAAACTGATTGGAAACAAGAGGTAACATTGTGTTCTTCTAGTTTCTATATTTCTGAACAAACGGCTTTAAGCGTCATTATCTGAAATACCTACATTTACTGCATGTGACACAGACGTGGGAAATCTAACAGTGCACAGTCCCATCCTCCCATTTATCTATGGCTCCTTGCCAAATTCAGCCTCTTCTGTTCACTATCACCTATGATACAATGTATCTGTAGCATTCTGAGTACAGAGTTTTGCACTCTGCTTTTTTAAACAATCCTATCACAAACCTCTTGAGTCATTATTTCCAAACACCTACACTTTGGTGGCTTACAGAATTTGATTAAGATCTTGCATAAACACAGAATTTGGCCTAGCCTTCTGTGACCTTCAGTTGTGATTGTCAGCTTGACCAGACACTTAGCAGATTAGTAGGGCACACCTCTGGGTGTGTCTTCAGGTGTTTCCAGAATGACTGGCGTGGAGGCCTGCAAACTGAAGGGCGAAGACCCATCCTGACTGTGAGTGAACCATCCAACAGGCTGACAGCTTGGATGGAATGAAAGGGGAAGGGGCAGCTGACCCGCTGAAAAGACCCCTCTTCTGGAGCAGGTATACCTTTTGCCACTGCCATGGATGGTGGATGGTCTTTTCAACCTGTCAACATGGACTCACACTTCGACTCTCTAGGAAGCTTCTAGGCATCAGTCCCAGGTTGATGCTGCATCCTTGATGATTCTTTCAGACTCTTGAACTGAGTAGCTAGTGGATCATCTGACTCTCCAGCACGGAGCCACTGCAGACTTTCCCACCTCGGAGCCTGTAAGCCTGTCTAAGAATTCCTTTTCTTTTTTTTTGTTGACTGTTCCTCTAGAGAACTCTAATCAATACATCCTCCCTTCAAACATTCCAAAAAGTCTGAGCAGCTATGAATGTGCACTCTTGTGGGTGCTGAGGAGAAACTGTAAATGTAATAGATAGGGTCTCTGCTCTCATATGATATGTCCCACAAGGAAAGATAGACAATTGTACAGTGTGGCAACAAATAAATGTAAGGAAAAAAGGAAGGTGAGCAGCATGTACTAACTTTCGACTACCTCCGTTATTTATTAGGTTGAACTGAAACTGCTGATATTCAACCATGTCTGACCCACACAATGGCCACTTTTATAACTCAACTTAGTGGTTTCATTCCATCAGGAAATAGTCAAGAAGCTTCCAGTTACAGCGGGCACAAAGGGTGGGGGGACACTGGATAATACCTCGCAGTGCAACCAGAGGAACCCAGAATGTGGGAAGACGCTAGGGGACAAAAAGGAACACGAAGTCATTGCCCACCGACTACAAGGCTTAGTAAATGCATCTGTAGACCTGCTTTGTGTCCTTGAAAAACAAGTGTGTATTTGTGAGACAGAAGGGAAAATGAAATCACGGCCAAGATGTCTAATACAGCACTAAATATCAACTGATTCTTTTAAAAAATTATGTACATGTTTAAAAATCCCACAGCATGAAAAGACAACATACAGACTGGAAGAAAAGTATATACCTTGTAGTGGGCTAGTACCCAAAATCTGTAAGTGTACTGTAAAATGTGATACCCAACTCAGGAGCAAGAAAACCACCTGATTAAAAAATGGGCAAAGGTTCTGAGCAGGCAGATACTCCTCAAAAGAAGACATAGGACTGGTCAACAGGCACATGAGAAAATGGTCAACACAACAGAGCATGAGGGAAATGAAAATTAAAACTGAAATATCTCACATCTTGTAGGATGGCAATTATCAGAAAGAGAAAACATACATATTGGCAAGGATATGGAGAAAAGGTTACATTAGTACATTGCTGGTGGGTATGGAAATCAGTACAGTACAGTAATTATGAAAAACTGTACAGATGTTCCTCAAAAAACTAAAAATATAAACTACCATATGATCCAGGAACCCTGCTTCTGGGTGTACATCCAAAGCAAATGAAATCAGTATGAAGAGACTTAATATACCAATGTTCATAGTAGCATTGCACACAATAGCCAAGATATGCAATCAATTTAGGTGTCCCCCAACAGATGACTACAGCATAAAGACAACACGGCATATATACACAACGGGATACTATGAATGCATACCTACCGGCTTGAACCACTGGTGGTCCATGTATGACTATCCTAGCAGGTGGTTTATACCTCTGGTGATAGAAGTGGTACAGTCATGCACTGGACAATCATGCATGTACCACTGGTGACTCAAGCTTCCCGGAAGTGAGGCATACAAACTGCAAACCCATCGTGAACATGTCAGACACAAAAAACTGTAGTAAGTGGTGAACCAAATGAATGAGGAGGATATCGGGTTAGTGAAATACACCACACAGGGAAAGACAAATATGCAAGATCTCACATATGTTTGGATACAGAAGTCAAAAATTACAGGTGTGGAGAATAAAGTGCTATTTACCAGAGGCTGGGGAGATGTTGGATGAAGGATAGATATTAAATTTGAGTTAAGCAGGAAAAATAAGTCTGTGAGACTTATTATATAGCATAGTGATTATAATTAATAACAATATATTATGTTTGAAAATTTTAAGAAAATAAAAAGAAACATTCTCACCACAAAAACTGTTAAGTATGTGAAATGATGCTAATTTGTTAACCACCTTCATCACTCTACAGTGTATACATGTAACATACCAAACTGTATCCCATCAGCATATACAATTATCATTAATGGACATGAGAAAAATAAAAACTTAAAGCACGCCTGTGCCCTTCTCTCCCCTTTCCCTCCGTTCCCACGTGTCACCCGCCTGGGCATGGATCACCAGCTGTCCAGGCCCACCGCATTTCAGGCAACTGCTTACCTGTCAATGAACTGATCAATAATGACGATCTCACCAGGCTGAATCTCTTCCCTCAAGGAGCCACAGGCCGTGGTCACTATGATGTGTGTGCAGCCCTCTTCCTTCAAAGCCCAGATGTTTGCCTGGTAGTTGACTTTTGAAGGCATGATGGTGTGCTGCCTCCCATGTCTGAGGGAAGGAGAATTACATGGTAGATAAGGGATCAGGGCATGTCAATACTCTAGAAACTAATGCAGAGCAGTGTTTTCCAGCTTTTTCCCAGTTGGGCACTTCTGGTATGGAAACAATGAGAAGCTGGGGAGTAACCAGTCTACAACGAGCACAAACCACTTCACCTTGAACGCAGGTCAGCTTTACATTTCACATACATACTTTCCTCTCAAGGCTGCACCAACTTACGTAGAATTCATACTCTGAAAAGAGATTCTGTGTCTATCTTGTGGGCCATACACAGCCCCTGATGTGGCATCTGGTGTGACATGTGGCAACAGGGAGAAAGCAAGAGGTGCCACGAAATAAAATAGAGCCCTGAGCTCCCACTGAATCTCTCTAGACCTTTCTGCCTGGTCACTTTTAAAATGACCAGGAATGTCATTTTGGAATGACATTAACAGCTTTTGTCCACAAACTGATCATTTCATATGTGGGCATGGCTGAGGTCTAGACTGTGCGCTGCCAAAACTCCTGTGATGAAAACCTAGCTAACACCTGTATTTCAAGATGCAGCTCTATTTGCAGAGGATCTGCAGAGGCAATTATGTGCGAATGAGATCAAAGGTGGGGGGGCCCTAGTTCCATGTGATTCGTTTCTTCATAAGAAGGGGAAATGTAGCTGCTGCAGAGGCTGGGGAGGTGTGGAGACACAGAAATGAAAGCCACTTATTCGCCAAGGAGAGAGGCCTGGAACAGATTTACCCCTGCTCCACTGCATCCTCAGAAGGAACCAAATCTGCCAACACCTTGGTTACAGAGTTCTAGCCTCCAGAGCTGTGAGAAAATAAATTTCTGTTCTGAAAGCCAGCCAGTCCTGATACTGTTACAGCAGCCCCAGCAAACCACTGTAACCACCAGTGATTTCCTACCACACTTAAAATGAAAACCTCACAGCTCACCCGAGACCCGACCTCATCTGGGCCGTGGCCCACCAGCGCGCCCTCCGTTCTTTGCTATGCCCTTAACACAGGCCTCACGGGCCTTCCCGGCACTCATCCTCACTCAGCCCTGCTCAGGCCTCCGACGGCCTGGTCTGCCCTCCGGAGCTGCTGCCGCATCTCATCACTATCCCCGAGCTTGTTTCTTCTTTGTACAGCCTCTCAGGGTCTCAAACTACATACTTCCTTTCAGTGCCCACCCTTCCAGCCAGAATCCGCTGGGAACAACGTCTTTGTCTGTCTTCCTTACCGGTACCTAGAAGGTCACACCTGCCGTTTAAGCAGTTCACTTTGCTGGACAAGAGGTGTGTGTGGCTAAAATGCTTGGAGCACTTGAAAGACACAAGCGAACACACACATACCTGCAAAAACCACCAGAGGAGCTCCAGCAAACAGCTCGTTAAGAGAAGTCAATTTCTAAAATTATTTTTAGAAACTCACATAAGTTAGACAACATACTTATAAGCAGTATCTTAACTAAACACATGTAACGTTTTGCCACAGAAAGGCAGTCCAAGAGCCAAATTTCCTTCTTGCAGTGATAATTTGGAAGTACACTCTTAAGCAAGTAACAATACACAAAACCTTGCTTTATTCAAAGATGATTAAAAGTTTGGGCTTTGTTTTTGTGTTGCCATATATACTTATTTTTGGTGATAACACTTATTAAAATGTATTTTATATGTATATATATATATTTTAATATCAATATACATGGTTCATATTTTCACTTGTACAGACGTATTTAGGAAACTAGAAATACATCCAAATATTAAAAAATAAAAAATAGTATGAGTTTTTGAGAGACATTTGGAGTCAAATTTCTGCCATTTACTAGCCCTGTACCTATCAAAATCACTCAGCTGTGTTAGCCCCATTTTTTAAATCTATAAAGTGGAAAATGAAATACCTGTGGTAGACACTTTGTTACTAAGTCATCTCTGTTCTAATCCCCAGCCACAGGAGTCTTCGGAGCATCAGAATAATTGCAGACATGCACTGCATACTGAGCTCTCTCTCCCGAGTTCATCGGTGACGTCTTGGAAGGTGGGGCCCATTGGTAATCAGAAAGCACACACACATCTTTCTGAGGTTAGACTCCAAAGCTGATTAGATTTTTCAAAATAAAAAAAATCAAAAGCAGTTCAGAACCCACTGCACTGAAGGGTCAAACATTTCACAGGAGTACTGCACTGTCCAGTTCAGAAATATGAAAACCTCAGCACCGAACTGCATGCATTGCCCTATTTCCTCCTACAGCTTAGAAAAATTAAGTTTTTTAGCAGTGACCAAGGACCAATGAAAGGTAACCTGGAATCTAAACTAAAATTTAGTTTTGCTGGATTCCAAAAATGTACCTCCATTTCAAAATTGTCAGACACACCCTTGTGTGGTCCCATGACTCGTTTCCGCCCATCAGAATACAGCAAAGCTGCTGGAGTCGCTGCAGCGACCAGGGGCCACCTCAGCGGCATGGCCCTCCTCATTCTGCAGCAGCTGTGATGCTTTGAGGTACTGCAGCCTGCCACATGGCAAGGGCAAGGGCTGTGAGCCACCGCTCACGACGGAGGCCTCAGTCCTACAACCCCTTGGGCCTGACCTCTGCCGACAAGCTCAGGAGTCTGCGCAAACACCTGGAGCTCCAGTGAGAACACAGCTCTGAATACACTTGTGTGACCTACGAGACCCGAGCAGGCGGCCTGCAAACTGCACCAGGTCCTAACCCAAGAGATAGTGTCTGCTGTTTTATTCAGCTAAATTTGCAATAAAGCAGTAGAAAATGAATACATGTGGTTTGACTAATTACTAGCTATATGATAAAAATGATGTTACCTCCTCCACAGCAGGGGTCAGCACTGGTCTCAGAGAGGAGACAAGCACATGAAAACTGTGAGTAACCTGGTTCAGGGTCCCGAAGCCTGCTCCTCCCAAATGCACAACTATTACTACAAAGGGGTCAGGAACGAAGTACTGTTTTCCTTTATCTTAAGAATTATTTAAAAAAAAACAAGCACAGGAAATCGTTTCTTCTTTCAGAGCTTCAATTTTAGTTAACTGTGCCGCTTCTCCACTCCAAGACAGTGGTGGGAAGTTCAGAGATCACAGGTCTCCTAAGTGCACCTTATCTCAAAGCCACGCACTGTAAGGAAAGGCCACTAAGATGTCCTGAGTCCATGCAGAATATCTTACACCTGCGTTATTTCTCTTTCTGGAATTTAAGTTAAATTTAAATTCTCCTTTAGCAGCCAACTTCAAAAAGTTCAAAATACCTTACCTTGCCAGGAGGACGCAGTCAACATTTTTTATCTTCCCCAAAATCAAGGCATCAGAGGGCTGTAGGCAACACAAACCCGTTACAACTTAGCCATTTTACAACCATGTACACGAACAATTAAAAAGTCGCCACCTGAACTACTAAACCACACCACACTCATGGAAACTTGCGACCTGAGGATACCCTTAGAAAAAGAGTATATTTGGTCAACCAGTACAAGCATCAGTAAACACTCACTGGACTTCCTGCCAGCCCACTTACCAACCTACGGCTTGCCAGATGCGGGGCGGAGGCTGTGTGGGTCCCAGCACATAAGCTCTACTTGCACCGAGTACTCGGGGGACTCTGATGGCTGCTAATCATGTCTACACACAGCAGGGGCATTGGGCAGGTTCAAGAAGAGGTGTGAGTGTGAAAGGCAGAAAGGGTGGGCGAACACTGTCATGTCACAAAGGACTGTGCCATGAAGCTCTCTGCTTGTCTGACCAGACCTAAGATGGCCGAGGGACAATGAGGTAATGCAGGGAGACCCGCTGAGGCTAAGTGAGCAAGACAGACTTGGAAGATAGGATGTTAATCTAAGAACTGAGCTGGAAGGGAGGGTTTGGTTGGAATGGTTAGACATGGAAACCTTCATAGGAAGATCAGAGGAAAAACAATTTTGGAAGTGGCCATTTGGGGCTGGCCTTGGCCAGTGACACCTGGGCTTGGAGGACAGGTGCTGTTCTGGATAAGGGAAGGCTTTTGTTTCCAGTTACATTAACATCAACTCTGTTCTGGGCCCTCTAGCCAAGCCCCCCTTAGACCAGGGCTCACTCAGGAGATGTCACTTGGCGATATTTCATCCTATTAGTCATCACCCTGCCCCTCAGGTCACAGAGGTGTGACCCAAAGGCCCAAAGTAGAAGCTGATTTGAATGCAAATTTGAACAGTACAGTTGCTAGGTATGAAACGAGTGTCTGATTTCTAGCATAAATCGAGAAGTTCTTGGACACATTCAGAAGCCATGCTGCGAGCGAGGTCCAAGGCAATCCCTACGGACACCTTCTCAGCTGAGGAGCCCGGTGGCAGCCCCTGGCCCCTCAACCTGCAGCAGACAGCCTGGGGCTTCCAACAAAAGTAGCTTCTCCTTCTAACCTAAAAAGTTCGCCAGTAAAAAAGATGGACACACTAACATGTCTCATTAACTGAGTACTGACCTTGCCAAATGGAGTGTCCACATATTTTTCAGTTCTTCCTTCTAGAATCTCTGGGTCATCCAGGCCTGTTCCACCAATTATTCCAATCTAAGAGAGAAAGTATCACATTGGGTCACTTTTCACTTGAAACAAAATACTGTAATTATTTCAAACAAATTCACTTATACATCCACCTCCATTCTTGCTGGGCCCTAATTTAAAAAGATCTAAAAATTACTGAAACAAACTAACAAAAAGGCAAATGAAGGCTTTCTATTTTAAAAAATCAACAAAAATTTGAAACAACCAAAAATGCAGACCACTTTTTGGACATTTATTTCTGACCGAATTACGAATAAGCACAAAATGATACTCTTTAGGTTAGAAAATCAAACCTAAAAGTAGGCAAATGTGGTTGTTGGAAGTTCTTTACGACCAATTTTATTTTCTATGCTAACTGAAATATGGAGAAAAGAAACTTTAAAAAACCTGGTAGGATGTAAAATTTCTGGTATGTCATTTGATAATGGTATCTTCTCATCACCATTTTATAGAAAAAAAATTTTCTCTGCTATGCCACTGGACCCACGGAGCTGCAAAAGAATGCAGTTAGAAGAGACTGAAATGGCATGAAAGTTAGCACCAGATATATAAAACCAAGCTGTCATTCAAATGTTTTTAATTCATACTTCAGATGTCTAGTTCTTAAGTGGAATTTCTGTTCAAAAAGATACAGTAAAGATACAGATGGAACGATACAGACAAAGTGAAGAAACCTCCTCCCCTAACAGGTGACCTGAGTTGGTGACTAAGAAGCACAACTAAGAACAAGTACAAAGATAAACATGAACTAAATTGTTAAAGCTAAAATTTAAGTATCCAAAGTCTTTAGGAGAATTTCCCAAGACTGACCTCCTAAAGGATAACGTATTTAAATGACTGACAGGCTAAAGACACAATATTTTATTGGAAAACTCATGAGAAGTGACCTAAACATGTTTTTCAATGAAAAGGTTTAAATCTATTGTTACTTGAATAAAATTTCAACTACGTAAAACGAAGTAGCTTTTAGAGCAAAAATTCCACTTAAGAACTAGACATCTGAATTAAATAATTTTCAGGTCAATTTATACAAGATTTATATCAACATATAGGTAAATGATTCTCTCCCCGATCCTTACTTTCTGGAAAGAAATCAACAAATCAGAAAAATCAGGAATTGAGCTTTTACTGGACAATCTGCTGGTTTACCAGGAAATTTCCTCATGCATCTAAGCTAGCTGGTACCATCCTGTGACACATTACTGAAACCACAGATTACTTTTTATTCCTTTGGTGACATGAGGGATGGAACCCAGGGCCTTCACACTGAGTTACAACCCCAGCCATTTATATGGCAATCACATGGCAACAGATACCCTGCTGAAATCCAGCGTCCTTTGCAGCCCCGAGCTTCCGTCCACACAGCAGGGCTGCGGGGCGGTCCTGCATTAGGTAGTTGGTATTTCAGCCCTCAGCAAGGAACACGTGGTAGGTACTTGACCCAAAAGCAGCCCCACGATGGAGTTTCTGCAGGCAAGCCTCCTCAGCCATCCTACTGGCTATCCTTAACGGAAACCCACATCTTGCAGGGGTTAGCAGCAAGGGTAGTGACAGAAATGTGCCACACGAGGGAACTGGACTTCAGCGACTGAAGCTTCCAGAGCCATGATGTGGTCAATGTCGCCACCTGCTGGCTAGACAGCAGAGTACAGCTACAATGAAGCATCCAAGGACAGACGCAGGCTAATTCTGTTCCCAGTCTTGTCCAGTCTCTAAATTCGACAATCAACTCAGTACTTGCCTTGGCAATAAAGTGACTGTGTATGAGCATTCACACGTCGCATTTTGCATGTAAAGTCCTACAGAGGCTTTATTTCCTTTGATCATCAGGGTACACCCTATATGTCAGGCACTACAGTATTACACCCATTTTACAAAAGAAGAAAGAAAAGCACAAAAATTAAGAAAGTTGTCTTAAATCATCAGAGCAAAGCTAGGGCAGGAATCTGGCTCTTTCTTGCTTAACTATATGAGCTACTTCCTCCTAATGCCCCGGGGGTCCTTCATGGCATCACACTCATCAGGAGTCTCCCTGTGTGTTACAGGAGCTGACACTCAGCAAGGGCAGGTTGTTGCCCCAGCCGGGCAGTGACCACTGAAACAGCCACTGGGTAGCAGAGTGACCCTCTCAGAGAAGAGGACTGTTCACTGCTAACTGTATTCGGACTCAGGTGACAAAGACAAGACCTTGGCAGCATCAGCCCTCAGTCCCTGCAGTTCCAGACTGCTTATGAAATGGCCTCAAACCTGAAATCTAATTTTTGGGCTGATTCTGCACACCTATTAGTTCATTATACAACATAAAGTTCTTAAATGGGGCCTGGTCATTGAGGTCACTGTTGGGTTTTAACGGCAGGGGTGGTTCTTCCCACACTCCTCCATGGACAAATGACCAGGCTAATCTCAAAAACAGGATTCAGTGTCTGACTTCATCTGAGACCATGGAAGCTTCTTTCTCAAATGGTAGCTTACCTGGCCAGAATGGTTACTTCTGCAAGGTCGAAAGAGTCCATTGTCACCCCTTCCCTGTGCCAGCTTCCCCTCATACCTGGCCCTAGGACACTTGAATTACCTACCTTGGTCTCAGGAGCCATCACATTGGGAGCCTACCCAAGGAACCTAGTATTCTCTGATGGCATTCTCAAAACACAATAACCTGGGGCATCTGAGATTCATTCACACCAGGCAAATGGGTTGTTTCTGAGCACTTCTGCACAGTATCTTGTGAGAGCCAGAGCTAGAGGCAGGCTCTTATCTCTGGCTGCCATTATCATGTTTGGCAAGTGCAGCAAACAAAGCCTCAGTATTGGGCCAGTCTGGCTCCCAAGTTTCCTAGGACTCTGTAAAATTCTGGAAGCCCAGCTCTCTGAGGCAACAGTGGCTAAATGTCTCAGTCTGTGAGGCCCGTTCTGAACGGTGCAGAAGGACAGCTGGTGGCTCCAGCTCTGACAATGGTGATGCCTCCTTGCCAAAGCTCCTTTGTAGGGAATGATTATGCATTTAGTGATGCTCTCCCACTGAAGTCGCGCGAAGTTCTAACCTCCTACACTGAATGGGACTGCATTTGGCAACAATTTTTAAGGAGGTAACGTTAAATGAGGTCACTGGGATGAGTGCTAATCCAGTGAAGCTGATGAACTTATAAGAGAAGGGGACATAGACATACAGACGCAAGACCTTGTGAGGATACATGGAGAACATGGCCATCTTCAAACCAAGGGAAAAGACCACAGAAGGAACCAACCCTAATGACACCTACACACCAAGGCTGCTTGTCACAGAGGCCTAGTAAACGAACACAGTGATACTACATGGAAGAGAAGTCTGGATTGATCCGGAGGTCAGAACATCCAGAGACCTTGGATACCACTTCACTTGCAAAATGGTCAGTTTTCCTCCAAGCTCACTCTATTCCCAGATTCTAGATGGCAAAGACTTTGATTAACACGAAAGGCATAATTTATAGTTCCTCAGGTAGTTCATAAATACAAATTTTGAAAATCTACGTGTAGGAGGCCGCTAACAGCCCTTCTGCGCAGCTGCGCTCTGCTGCTGTGACGTCACACCCAGGACCCTAACGCCGAGGAGGGAAGGCTTGCTTTGGCTCACAGCTCCGGTCTCAGTCGCCGGGATCTGCTGCTCTGAGGCTACGCCAGGACGCAGCTGTGCCCCTCACAGCCACCGGGGGTGGGGGTGGGGTGGGGGAATGACAGGACGGGCCGGCTCCCGACACCCTCCGAGGGCAGGGCCCCAGCGACCTAAGTTCCTTCCCTGGGCCTCACCTACTGCAGCTTCCACCACCTCCCACCAGTGCTCCAGGCTGGTGACCACAGGACACGCTGGATTTTGAGAGACATTTCCAATCCAAACTATACAGTCCCCACAAGAGGTCTTATTTACATCCAGATTCCCAGAACCTCTAAATGCTACTTTACATGATTAAATTAAGGACCATGAGACTGGAGAAATTACCTGGACAGACCCTAAATGAACCATGAGGGTCCTTATGAAAGGGAGGCCTGAAGGTCAGATGAGGGAGGTGACGATGATGACACCAGAGGAAGAGAAAAGAGGCCATGCGTCAAGGCATGCGGAGTCTCCAGAGGCGGCAAAAAGCCAATGGACCCCTCCCCCCCCGGCTGTTCAAGAGGAACCAGCCCTACCGACACTTCGATATTCACCTCGTGAGACTCATTCTAGACTTCTGGCCTCCAGAACCATGAAAATGTTTGCATTGTGTGAAAGTGCTCAGTTTGACCTAACTGTGACAGCAGCCACAGGAAACCAACAAACACACTGAGTAAAACCATCCACAGACCTAGTTAGAATGCAAGTGTTCATCCTTCTGGAAGCAACCTAGGTCAGGGTTGTCAAAAGTTGGTGAGCATCTAACATCCTAGGGCTTCTGAGAGCCCAGATTGCTGACCCCAGGCCCCAGAATTACGGTTCTGCAAGACTGGCTGGAGCCCAGAAATCTGCATTTTTTGACAAATTGCCTGGTGGAGCAGAGACACTGCTTGCTTTGGGAAACACGGGTTTACATGCTTTTGAGACATATCTTGAGCCCCATGACTGCAGTCACAGTAAGGGTCCACAGTGCACCGCAGAAACAGACCTCCTCTTCCTTCACTTCCTTATCTGTGAGGGTCCAAGCTTTTGCTTAATCCATTAGAACCAAATGAAATACTGCATTTCCATCATTTACCATTTCTCTATGCCCTACAACCCCTGGCAAAATAAAATAAAAATAAAGGTCCTCAAACCAACAAAAAAGTACCTCCTGTTTCTCCTTTACTCGGTGCTGGTCAATACTCAAACCTGGCTGCCCCTGTGTCTGCTCACCAGGCAGTCTCTCTCGGGGATGTAACCAATGGATCCTCAGCCAAGTATGAAGTGACTCTGGTGGGGGGTCTGGAAACATGGGACACTTCTGGATGTCATACTGAGCGGGGGTGGGGGGAATGCTGCTGGCACTTTGTGGAAGGAGCAGAGGATGGGTTGTAGGTCCTGCAGCACTCAGGATAGTCCTGCAAAAGAACTATCCTACCCAAGATGCCACTGTGTCCCTAGGCAATATGCAGGCTCATTGGCTATTTGGTTTCCAGGTGGAGCCTGTGTGTTAGCCCCCGTTTCAGAGCATGATCAAGGACTTTCACCTGGAAGACCTCTAGTAGCCACTCTCAAGACAGCCAAGGCCTACCATCCTCCACAAACCAGATTGTGAGACCCGGTGATTGCCTTAATACCATTACATTTGCCGCCTACCACCCACCTGCAACGGGACCACATCCCCTCCTTGTCCCAGCAAACAGGAAGTAGCTAACTATTTTTACATCTCCCAGAATGAGAGGGGCAGTTCCTAGGGAAACCGCAGTCCAGTGAGTGCTCTCTCTCTGGATGTCAAAGACCTGTCTGGTCTTCTGCATGGGGAAGCATGCCACCGACCCATGCTGAAACCGGGGGCGATGTCTCCCTGAGGCCCTCCTGGATAATGCCAGGCACGAACTCCGTGGGGGCACATCATGACTACTCCACATAAGGGGTCCTTACCCCCACCTGGGCCGCATCTCACTGCCGTGAGCTGTGAGCCTGATTTAAGCACTTTTATATGAGGAGCCTTCCCTCAGCCCCTCCTCAACCTGCCCCCACCCCACTTCTAGCTCCAAGGTCACACATGGACCCTTACCTCCCGTTTGGAAATGATCCTAGAAGTACCATCTTTTGGGTTCCCCTGGTAAGAAAGAGAAATCACCCAGTTTTTTCTTACCTATCTTTGTTCTAAATTTTTACTATGCCCACAGCCACCACTCTAGTCCTGTGCACTATGCCATGGCTTCTCGCCTGATCTATTGCTTTGCCCATACAGGCCACGCTGTACACAGCATTAAGGAAAGTATTTAGAAATGGGAATCACACGCTTTTCTTTGCTCAGAACCCTTAAGTGACTTTTGAAACATTTAGGATCAAATTCAAACTCTCTACCATGGTTTACACCGAAGGAAAAACAGTGGGCCCAAATGGAGTGAGAAACCTCCAAACAGAGCGTCACCGCCAGATGTCTGCAGCCGTCCGGGGCCTCCTGGAGCATGACCAGAGCGCGGTTAGTGGGACGCTGACTCAAAGGCACACAGGCCCTGAGTGAACACTTCATAGATCGGACTCCAGAAGGTATGTAGCTTCCGGAAGGGTAGAGACCTCATGGTGTGCATAAGGGCACAAGCTCCTTTCTAAAGGCCTTAAAAGCCCTAAAGGAAAAACCTCCTATCCTGTGGCAAAAAAAAGAAAAACCTTTGTGCCCTACTATCTTCTCTGTAATTTGGTATTTCTCTTATTGTTTTTGTGTTATGTTTCCATTCTTTTGTCTTTAAAATAAATTTTTAAAAATACCATAAAATAAGCCAGGCATGGTGGTGCCCACCTGTAATGCCAGCCCTTGGGAGGATCACTGCAAGACCTAAGCCAGCCTGGGCTAGAGTGAGTTCAGGGCGAGCCCAAATTACATAGTAAGACTCTGTCTCAAAAAACAGATGTGGCCTTCCCTTCACAGGAACAACCAGAAGGATGTGTGAATCATTTTCATTCTTAGCGCACTCGAGCTGCAAGAGAGGCTGGAAGAGTCTCCTGGCTGAGGACCCTGCTAAAAACACGGATGCTCTATTACTGTAGAAAAAGAGGCCTTGAGTACTCTGGAGCATTTGTGTGCATGGAGATGTGGATTTACACGGTGTGATGGTGCCTGACCTCTTCAGATGACTGCCAGGATATTTTTATGACTAAAACGTACAACTCATGGGAAGACGGCCTGTGCCACATTTCAGCAAGGGTCTTATGTGGCATTTCAGAGATTTGGACTTGGTCCTGAGAGGCAGAATCTAAAGACTATAAAAAGATTGATGCAGCCAGGCATAGTGGCGCACACCTGTAATCCCAGCACTCAGGAGGCTGAGACAGGAGGATCATTGCAAGCTCAAGACCAGCCTGGGCTACAAAGTGAGCTCAAGGACAGCCTCAGTTGCACAGGGAGACCGTCTCAAATAAGGACAAAAAAAAAAAAAATTGATGATTTGAATGTATTAAAATTAAAGATTTCTGTGGAATTTGGTTTGGTCCTTCAGGTGACAAGCCACTGATCAAAAAATTTTCCAGGATACATATTCAGAGGTGTGGGGAAATGGGTTTTCATGGGGTTTCTAAAGATTTTTTAACTCTTAATTTCTATCAGTACATAGCCATCCTATCTAGAGATCACATTCATCTAAGGAATCTGTTCCTGGACATAATGTACCTTAGTTCTCTTTTCAAGTCTCCCTTCCTTTCAGTCCTGCTCCCCCTCCCAATTTACACAAGTCTGTTCCCATTTTTTCCCTTCCATTCTGTGAGCACTCATGTTGATAATGAGTGTAAACAGGCATAACCATGTTAGGCTGCTGTCTGACAGGACGCATTAAAATAAAAATCACTGCTATCCTGTGTGTGGGGGGACCTTTGTGAGTAACCTGTGCAGGACCCCTCACAGTTAGCAGGAGTTTTAGCTTCCTGCTTCTACATCTTTCAAATAAATGTGCTTACAGTGTGACTCTTCCATCAGCTGTTTTATTCTTTGTCCCTATTGGGTACACCCCGTGTTCGAGCATCACCACAAGCTGCACGGACCACCGACCCGATTCTCCTCATGCATCAGCACTGCCGTGCTTACTCTTAGTAGGCGGGCCTCACTTCTTCTTCAGACCCCGACTGTAGCTGTTTCCACTCCAACCTTTCTTCAGGTCTTCACAGGTTTTTAACAAAAATCTCTTTCCATCTAACAGTTTGTCTTTAACCCGCTCCAGCAGCTATAACAAGGTACTATGGGGTGGATGGCTTCCAGGCAACAGGAACATTTCTCCGTCTGAGGAGGGCCTGCTCTTTGTTTGACTCACAGTGTTTTATCTCATGGTGGAAGGCAAGAAAACAGCTCTCTGGGGCTTTTTAAAAAAACCGACACTACTTGCATTCATGAAGGTTCTTTCCTCCAGACCTAATCTGGCCCCACAGGCCACACCTCCTGGTCTGTAACGCTGGTAGTTAGGTCTTAACATACAAATTCTGTGTTATTAGAAGGGGACTAGGTTAGAGTTTAAAATCTACCTCCCCTGAAGACTTTTTTGACCCTCTTCACCGCTTCCCCATATTATTCACCTTTCTTGTTTCTGGGACAAAATACCTGGTGTGTTGGTTGCTTTTCTCTTGTGGAGACAAAATGCCTCCTGCCCAAAAGGTTTATTTAGCTCAGTCTGTAGAGGTTTCAGTCTATAATCAGCTGGCCCAAGGCAGAGCAGCACACGGCAGAGGAAGAGTGGAAGACGACACAGGCAAGGAGAGCAAATGGGGAGGAGCAGTGGGAGCAGCCTCTTCCCCTTCCTTACACTGTGCGCAGGCTGCCAGCCTCCACCCACACCCACAGCCACAACCCCAGCACTGGACCATGGATCAATCACAGACTCTACAACCCACCCCCTGATGGCATGAGGCTTTGGGGGACATCCAGACACAAAGTGACCACCTGTATTCCCAGCTTGTTCACAGTTCATAGCTGGCCGGTTCCAAGACAGAAACATCCTAGTGCAAGGGTGCGGAGAAGTCAAACTGCTCAGTTCACAGTGGCCAGGAAGCAGAGCCCAAGGAAGAGCAGAAAAGATACATCCTTCAAAGGCCACTTCCCATGACCGCCCTCCCCCAACTGAGCCCCACCTAATAGCACATGCAGCTCAGAACATCAGTGATGAAAACACTGAGGAGCGCGGTGCCCTCCCCATTGCCTTCCAGCAGTCCCTTAATCAAGTCAAGTTCAAAACTAAACTTGCGCATCACACTCCCCCTAGAGATGGTTTCAGTCATACTGGTTGGTCCCTGCCTCCCTCCCAGCAAATTCTACAGTGAAAGCTCAACTTCATAGATGAGTTATGCTACATGCCACCTATCAATGTGCCTGGAAAGAAAAAAAAAAAAAAAACAGGGACCTGTCTAACTCCAAGATGCATCCACTGTACCTGGCAGGTATTCAGTAAATATATTTGAACAGGACTCTACCAGGAGACAGCTGGATTTGAACGACACATCACATGTTACACTGCCAGTCCCAAGCCTCACGGTTATTTTTCACCTGAACAACCTAAAATGAGGAGCCTGAATTTAAGCTCCAACCCCGTCAGCATTTGTTGTCCCCAAAGGGAGGTACTGGGGCCTGTGTGCATGGACAGTACTACTGGGCTGGGGCACTGCAAGGTACTGTATTTAAATCCAACAACCTCCAGTCAGCTGTGGTTAGCACTGTCTCAAAGCTGGGGAACCGCAGGGTGGGGCACGCGGTGGTGCTGGCAGGTGAGGCTGATTTCTGGGTTCTGCAGCTCTTTCCTCCCCACCCCACCTACAGCTCAGCTGCAGCAGCCCACCCCTACACCAACCAAACTTGCTGCTAAATGACCAATGAAACAGTGGTGGTGAGTTACATGCCATGTGCTAGTGAAAACGCATGGGGGTCAGAGGCATAAGAGTGCTTCCTGCCTGCACGCCCGCGGTGTGTCCGGTGGGCTCCAGGAGCAGGACCACTTCGGGGTGGCACTCTGCATTCCATGTGCCTTAAGGATGGAAGACCAACATGTAGTCATCCAACGAAACAGCACACAGAGTCCACACGGGAATCCCAGGTCTAGGCCCACTTCTACCATTTCCTGGGCTCTGCAGTGTAATTCTGGACACTTTAGAGGTTTGTGTTGCCATATGGTACAATTCTACTAGTCTAAGACCTAGGGATAGGGTATGGTTTTTATTGGTACATTTTGCTCTGGAGGCTGGAACGACGTTTATAGGATACTGACTCGCAGTCTGGGGATATCAAAGTTCTAGCCTGTTCTAACCTCAAATGCAGAAATCAGGAGGCAGTCCTGGTACCCTTCCCACCTCTTCATTTCATATCCAGCAGTTGCCAAGCCCCAAAATATACATCATTCAATACTTCCATCAGGACTTAAATCACATCGCCCGCTCTGCGCTTAAATGCAATGTGTTAATATTACAAAGGTGCTGTGCGGCAGAGAATGCTAAGCAGACGAGAAAGTGAGACTGTCTTAGGGATCATTCCTCCCTGTTTTTGATGGCCCTTTAAGTGCAAGGGAAAAGCCAAAAGCTGGGATTTAATAACACCTAACGTTATAATTTGACTGTATGAGGAAAGATAATTTAGAATTAACTTTTATTTACAAGCGGTACCATTCAATAACCTTCAACTACATGCAAGACAGACAATGCAATTCTAACCCTCCCAGCAAATTCTGCACTAAAACCCCCGCTCTTTAAAGCCAGGAGTGGTGGTATGCCTGTGATCTCCGACACTGAGGCTGGAGGACCACAAATGGGAGCCCAGGTTGGGCCATTAAGTGAGACCTCCTCACGTTTCTAAGGAAGGTGGTGCGTTTCGGATGTAGCTCAATCCAAAATGCCTTGATTCAACCCCCAGTACTACAAAAACGAAAAGCAAACAACGGAAACTGTTTCTGCCCTTTCCTCTCATTGTTCTGGGAAATGGCTTTTAAATGATTACTTTGACGTGGCAAAAGAAGTTTCACTTTTAAGCCTGGAAACAACACACTCACCCTTTGCTCTCACCCTAAGGGGGTCGGGGACCCCGCGGGGGCTAACACTGCACTCTGGTAGCCCCGGCTTTCGCGCCGATTTTCCAGGGAGAACTGCGAAGACGGCGGACCCTCTGTGCCACCGGCCAGAAAGTTCCACAAGCAAACAAAGACAACCATCTTCCTGGCCAATAATAAGCTGCCTCAAGTTTCATCATCGTTGTCCCTTACGCACTGCACTGTAACTCTTCTCTCCTCCCCGCTAGAAAGACGTGTTTAAAGCTCGGGGAGGCTGGCTGCAAAGCTGGGTTCTAACGCTCTGTCCGCGCTCCACCGCGGTCGTGCCAGACGCCTCCGGAGCGGGAGAAGCTCCAAGGAAAGCACGCCTATAAATTCATCAAGACAAAATTTCGGTATTGCGCTGCAGGAAAAAACTTCAAGGAGGGGAAACCCAAGTCTGGAGGAAAGAGAGGCCGGAAGCTTGCAAAAGGGCAACGCCGAAGCGCTCCCACGCCGGCTGAAGGCCGGGCCGAGCCCCAGGCGGGCCGAGCCCCAAGCGGGCCGAGCCCCAGGCCGGAAAAGCCGCCGGGCGGAAGCGCGAGCCCCACCGGGAGAGGAGACCGCGTGCGGTAAGGCGCCGGCCGACAAGGCGCCCGCGGCTCGGGCCAGGCGCTCCCCGCGGCAGCAGAGCGCTCGAGAAGGGGCCGCCCTGCCCGCCCCGCCGCTCCGTCCCTGGCACTCGCGGGCGCCCTGCGCGGCTGCGAGCTGGGCGGCGGTGTGGCGCGGTCGGTGTGGCCCGTCCCGGGGCGGCGCCCAGCCCCTCCCCGGCGAGTCCTGGGCGCCGAGCGGGGCGCACGCCCGGGCACCGTCCCCGTCCCGGTCCCGGTCCCGGGGCAGGCGGGCGGCCGCGGGGCGCGAGCTCACCTTCACGGGCGCGGCGGCGGCCGAGGCCATGTCTGCGCGGGAACGGCTGCGGAGAACAGCCCGCGGCGGGCCCGGCTCCGCCTCTTCCTCCGCGGGGCGGCGGGATTGGCTGCGCTTGTGGGCGTTTCTCGCCTTCCCCTCCCCAAATCAAGGTTCCCGTACCCCGCCCCTTGTGTGGACCTTTCCGGTTCTCCCGGTTTCTTTGCGTTTCCCGTTATAACGGGCTCCTGGCGGTGGTGGGGGTGGGCCCGGGTATGGGGCACTTCTACTGCCTCGACTCTGCTCCGCGCCTGCTTAGCTGACTCACAAAAGCCCTCTAAGGCAGAGCCGCGCTCCCTAGCCAGGCCGGAGTCCGAGGTCTGCGTGGCCTCAGCCCCAAAGCCTGAGCGCTGCTCCCCAGAGATTCTGGCGGGCGGCGCAGGAGGAGCAGGCTCTCGGAGGCACAGGCGCTGCAGGCAGCCGGGAGGCTCGGGCCCGCGGGGCGTGGCTTGCCCTTCTCAGATAACCCCCCAGGCTTTGCTTATTTCCCTCAGTTTCTTGGGGAGGAAGCAGGAGTGGGGTTAACTGGACTCGGGGCAAAGGGAAGTAGAATAACATGAGACTGGTTAACTATCCTTTACTCGTCTGCAGTTTGAGAATAGGCTTTTAAAGGAATGTGACTCTGCCCAACCGGCTCTACCAGGCCAGGCCCATCCTTACCCCTTCCTGCCTCAAGGCTGTGTCTGGTACGCGAAGATTCACAGTGCAGACCCATGCGTTCGTCGTTCAACACTGGAAGCACCCCGCCACACACACACATCCTATCAGTTCCCCACTGGGATAGTTTCTCACGATGAAAGCATCGTCCTTTCCCTAATGGGATAATTCTACATGTTCTTCCTTGATAGTGTGATAAATGCAACATTTTGTATTTAAATACAGTATAAATCGAGTATAAATACACTCGAAATACAGCATTGTGTGACAGCAGTTTTAAGGGTGGCCTCTGAGATCCACAAATGCTGCACCTCACTCTGCGGTAGAAGGATGCCAAGGACAATGATGCTGGCCTCTCCCCCTGTGACAGTGTCGTGGTTTAGACCTAGATGTCCCTGAAAATCCTGATGCAATTACAGATGGCGCTCTTGGGAAGTGATGGACTGGGGGCTCTACCGCTCACCTGCTGTTAGGAGGTAGATATGCATTGGAAGAGGCCGGTTACTGTGGGCCTGACCTGGAAGGGTATAGCTCCCTTTCTGGGCCCTCCCTTGATTTTTTCTGCTTCCCAGCCACCATGCAGTGAGCAGCTCTTCATTTGCCACGCTCTCCCGCCACGCTGTCGTGCCTTGGAGCCAGCTGCCAATGGACTATAACCATGAACCAAAACAAACCTCTCTCCTTTACTCTGTGGCTGTTGGGCATTGTGTCCCAGTGATGAGAAAGTGACTAGGACAGGGGACTCTGGTCCTAGAGAAATGGGGTTGTCACGCTGGCTGAACTTGACCATGTGGTCTAGATGCTTTTGGAACTGGCTTGTAGGAGAAGCTTTGAAAGATTTGGCAATGCAAGCTGCAGAAACAGCCCTAGAATGCTGTATGCAGAGCTCACAAAACCAAAAGGGTGATAAAAAGACAGGAAAGACCAGGTTCAGGAGGTTTGAGTTAAAAGGACTTTATTGGCAGTTAGACGCATTTGCTCATATTCTGAGGCTTTGCAGGAGTCTAAGATTAAGGGAGGTGAACTAATTAATCTGATGAATATCTGATACCCAAAGTTAAAGAGGAAAAGACTAATTCTGGACTGCTGGGATTACAGCAGTGTCAATCCAAACAGTGGACTGATCTGGCAATCACCCACCCGCCCTAAATGCATCACCCGTAATCCTAGCATTGAACCCTGAATCCATCACAGATTCAGCGAGCTCCGAAAAAGTCCCATCTAAAGTGTGTGAGGCTTTGGAGGGACATCTAGACACAAACCATAACAGAGTTACAGGATTTAACATTTGTGCTGGTGAATGTAAGTCTTTCTTTGATCCCATTCCTTTCTGTCGACCTCTTCCTCCCTTTTGGAATGGGAACATTTGCCCTGTGCCATTGCATATTGGAAGTAGTCAACTTTCTTTCTGATTTTCACTGGGGCTCACAGCTAATAGCTTGCTTTGAAAGTCTCAGAAAAGTCTTTAGGCTTGGACTTCTCAGCCATGCTGGAGCTGTTGACTTTGACGACTCTTAGAGATGGAGTAAATGTATTTTGCATGCAGTGATGTGCATGAATCTCTTGGGGACCATGAGCAGAATGTTTCGGTTTAGATCTAGATGTCTCCTCAAAACCTCAAGAGATCATAGCTGGGGGCTTTTGGGAGGTAATTGGATTATGGAAGCATTATAGCTCATCTGCTGCTAGGAGGTGGGGGTGGAAGAGGGGGTCTCCTGTGGGTGTAACTGTATCTCCCTCCATGGCTTCTCCCATGACTTTCTCTGGTGCCCAGCTGTCGTGAGGTAAGCAGCTTTTCTTCATGCTATTCAGCCTTGGATCCAGCCGACCACTGACTGTAACTGTGAGATAAAATAAACTTCTACTCATTTAGGTTGTGGGTGTCAGGTACAGTATCCTCATGACAAGAAAGTGACTAAGACAGGCAGCAAACACAGAAATAAGACATAATTATAATTTTGTTGAAAATATTACTTATGTTAGCCATTTAACCTCTTCCTTAGATAGTAGAGACCTTCTCTTTCTCATTGTTTGCTTTAGCTGTAAGTTTTCTCACAAAATAGCTTTCTTCTGTTACAATCACTCAATTTTTTTAGATTATAAAATGAAATGGCACAAGAAGGAAAGTAGATCAGGTACTCCTTTGAAAGAGCAGAAGGCTGAGGGTCATGGATGAAAAGAAAATATTTCTCTAGGGTGTGTTCTGTAGTGCAACCTTCTGATTTTCCCCAATCATTAAAGATTATAAAACTATTCTTAGCTTGCAGCCATTGCAAAAAACAGGTGGAGCCCTGGGTTTGGTTAAAGCCTTAAACAGTTGCCACTTAAATCGTGGCTGAATCAGATGATACTTGGGAAGACTTAGACCGTGCTTTTGTCTGGCAATTTGAAAAGATAGCTAGTAATATTTTGTCCTATTTTCACAGGTTTGATCTTTATTTCCTAAAACTCCTAGAATAAAAGGAGGACAAAATTTCAAATAGTTGGTTCTCTCCCTTTCTGATTGGTACGGAGAGTACTCAGTGAAGCAAGAGAGTTTCAAAAGTGTTTTTCTTGGCCCACCCTGTGGCTTGTGTCCTATAAATTCTCCTCCACTAACCTATGAAGTTATTTTCCTGAAGGTAATTCTAAAGCAGCAGAATTTCTGAAACTGTACAAACTATTCTAGGACTATCACATATTCAAGAGCAGCTCTTGAAGCAGCTCTCAAAAACTCTTCTGTGTTGTACCTATTTGGGCCAAATTAAACATTTAAATAGTTGGGGAGTGACCTCACACTTCTCTAATTCTGTCTAACTCAAATCTTTTTACAATATTCCTATATCACAGTTCTAATGGGTAGGGAAATGTTGACCACAATTTTTGTCAGTAGATTATAGTGTTTCATGGGGAGTTTAGTGAAAAAGCTTAAGTTCTATTTGTAAGTCACTACGCTGGATGTAGCAGAATACTGTCAATAAAATATCTTAAGGGTACAATAAGAAAGCAAATATTAACAATAATGATCATGAATCAAATTCTTAGTCCAGCCAAGCCCATGTGGGCATAAAGACTGCAAATTGGTGGAAATCCAGGTCGCTAATGCCTTCATTGTACAAGATGGTCATTGGAAAAGAAATAATCACAGAGTCACAATACCTTAATAAAATTGTGGTCAAAGAAACTTTTCCAAAGGCAAACATCCCAGCCTCAGAAAGGGAAAAATTGTACTTAAAAGGGAGTAGTGGCTAACATTTATTAAGATAGAGAGAAAAAGTTATGCAAATATGTACTGGGCTGGGCATAATGTAGCATTCTGTTAAAACATTCAATATTATTGAATAAATAAATAAAACATTGCTCTATAACCCAAGTTCTTTTTTTTTTTTTTTTTTTTTTTGCGGTACTGGGGATCGAACTCAGGACCCTGCGCTTGCTAGGCAAGCGCTTATTCCACTGAGCTATATCCCCAGCCCCCCCAAGTTCTTTTAATACACTATCTGTAGTAAAAGCCTGAGTGAATTAAAGTATGTCACTAATGAAAAGCTATAGCTGTGTGTCTCTCTCTGATACCACACACTACAAACCATAATCCTATTAACTGGTCATAAGTAATTATTACACAGAAATCTTGAGGAAATAAAAAAAGGAAGAAAAAATGCTCTCTTCTATTATAAGAGTGAAGACGCATAAGCAGTTAGTCATGAGCAGAAAAATATTATTTAAATCTAATTTTAAAATACATTTATTGGACTGGGAGTATGTAGCTCAGTGGCGTGATGTCTGTCTGGCAAGCGTGAGGTCCTCGGTTCAGTTCCAAAGGGAAAAGAAAAACACATTCATTGTACGGTAATTTATAGGAGCAGTTATAAATGATATACTAACTTCCTCAAAAAATATTTCCAGCCCCTTTTAAGTAACAATTCCTTATAATGACTATTGTAGTCAGGATTTACAAGAGAATAAATTTAATACAAGACACATACTTTATAGGATTATTTTATAATATTCATTCAAAAAATCAAATACAAAAGAGTGCAAATGATTTGTCCACACGGTAGAGACCCAAAAGTCCAGCAGAGGGTCTGGATTCCACAGCAATGTCCTGCATATGTCCAGCTGAAGACCTAAAGCCCATGGCAATGTCCTTTTCAAGTCCAGCTGAGGGTGAGAGGCCACAACAACGTCTCTTGCAAGTCAGTATCAAGGATCTGCACTGAGAAGGTCCAAAGGTCAGTGGTGGAAGCTAGAAAGTCTATGTAAGCAGGATGAAGGATCTGTGCCAGCGGGCTGAGGGAGCTGCACTGGAGCCAGGAAGTGACCCTTCATATAAGGGTCAGAGCTCCCTCCCAAAAAAACCACAGCCATCCTCTGCCACCGTGAGGTCCCAAGCTCCTCCAGTGATGAGAACAGCCGAGTTCATATCAGGAAAGCCAGCGTGTCAGACTCCTCCAGGAGAACCAACAGCACCGCCTCTTCCTCTCTGATTCTCCTTTCATGCTGTTGGCCGTAATCCTCATCCAGAACCATGCTGATTCAGTTCAGCTGGGAGTTATAAGCTGCCCGTTAGTTACTCTACCACAATGACTTTAAAGAGAGTGGAATGTATGATAATAAGGCATGAGGTGGCATCTGCACTTCCTGTGGATCAGAGACCACTTATTTTAGATGAGATAAGCAAGGCCAAGTTTTTTTTAAAGTGATCTGCTTTGAAGCTGGTGAGCTACATACAGTTGGAGTTTCCTCTGTTTAAGTTTTTTGATGCAGCGGAATAAAGTTCCCCTTCTTTAGTTATTTTCATATCTTCTGTCTATTTTATGTGCTTTGACCCTATAAATAGGTAGAAATGGTTCTTGTCTAAGTCACCTTAGTCTTCTTCAAAGCTTACTTCAAACTGTATCTTTGCCGTAACTTTGGGAACCCCACTAGGAATGACAAAGTTATATGTAATTTACATCTACTGAAGTAAAATCTTGCCAGTATTCCACTTCCTCTAGAGAAGGCTGCATGTAAAAATATATTATAGATTTCGGAATGGCCGTCTGTTCTAGAATCCCAGAATCTTTACTTCTTGTAAGGTAGATTTCATTATTTATATTCTAGGATAAGCACTATGCAAGATAAAGCCTTGAACTATACATTTCCTTGGTAAAGGAGAAAGTATGTTCAATCTTGAGATGTGTTTCTCATTTTCTGTGCTCTGTGTCAAAAATGGCCAGGAATTTATGTGTCCTCAGATATATTTTCATATCATAGATGGAATGTAATCTTGCTTTAACATGTCAGGCTGTGAACTATGATGAGGGACCCACAATATGAAGCTGGTGTGGCATCTGATCTCCATTCCACTTTTATTTTATGCTGTTTTTACTTTTATTAATACATAGCAGCTATACAGACTAGTGGGCTTCAAAGTTGTGTGGAGGGATGAAATAGAGTCCTAGATATGCCTTAATTATAAAATCTGAGCTCTTATTATATTATTTCCCCAACATGTGCAGGGCCTTAACTGCTAAAGAGAGAATCATGTGTGACTTGTACACTGTCTGTCCTTCTTCACCTAATTTAGTGAGAGGATTGAGATTCAGAAGTCAGATACTATGAGATAATATGGTAATGGTAGAGACTGAAAGCACAGAGCACTCTCTAGGTCTTCCTGGAGAAAATGATATCTGAGCTAATCTTAAGGAACGAGCTAAGAAATGAGGGAGGTGAGGACTGTGTGCACGTGCGTGTGTGTGCGCATGCGTGCCTGTAGAATGAAGGGTACTGACGGGATTGAGACTGTCACAGGTAATTTACCATATCATTTATTAAGATTAGAACCAAAATGATTATATTTGATTGTTAGGCTATTGTTCGGGATCTTTATCCTTAGCATTAACAAAAATGCATTGTTCTGAGTTAGAATAAAAAACATGAAGAAATGACAAAGCCAATGAGGTGATACCAAAAGGATTTGAGTTTTGGTCAGCTGGAAGCACTAAAAGGAATCTAAGCTGATAGTAGTGATGAGTTCTATCTACCAAAATCAGCTAATAAAAGAGAGTAAGAAAGAATTTAAGGAAGAGTATATCTTGGAGATAAGAGATATAAATCACAAAATCACTATGAAGTGTGTGAACTTGAGGTCCCTGGTAGATGCAGCAAGTCTAAAGAAGTCTCAGAGTTTAGGGACACAGAGGAAATCACTCAGGGAGCAGGTAGATCTTGGGTTCTGTATCCTGGCCTCAAATCTCTGACTATATAACCACTCAGAGATCATAAACACTTGACCAAGAATGTTCTGTTCACTCAAATTATGAATGAGACCATATTCTATGATAAGTATGAAATGACCATTAGCCAGGTTCGACTGGGAGAGCTCTGGTTTATTCCTTGTATAGACTCATTTTGAAACCAAATAGCTTTCAAATACTTCGCACACACAGAACTCTCAACCCTATTTGGCCCTGAAGTTTTTTAAAAATCAAAATAAAACTCATACTGACTATTTAATCAAAACAAGAACTCTGGTAAATTACAGATTGTGACAAACAATTTGGAGATGAGGAAAAGAGACAACATATACTGCCTTCAAAATTTTGTATGAAAAGGGATAATTTTGTATGAAAAGAGATACTGGAGGATGACTAGAGAAAAGATAGGAAGTCCACAGAGTGAGTTTTCCCTGTTTTAAAGATAGAGTTTCAAACATCTTTGTAAACAGGTGGAAATCAACTCACAAAAGTGCACAAGTGGAAGATACCTTTAGGAAGATATGTCTAATAGGGTAAGAGCAGAGAACCTTACAGGAATGGGATGAGAAGCACTGGTAGAGTGTTGTCCTTTATCAAAGCAGACACATGGGCTTGGAAGAAAGGAGGTAAGAATGTAGGCTGTAGATAATTTAAATGTAGACATTATGGACCTAGGAAGGACCACTCCTGGTGACCCAATTTTCTTTCTCAAGAAGGTTGGAGACAGGGATTGCACAATGAATTGATGAAAAGAGGCAAATATTTGGCATGGATGAGGGAAATGTCAGATTAGGCCCATGTATTTAAACTGATACCATTGTGTAAAGATATACAATTTTTTCCAACAGGTCCCTATTTGTGGGGAAAGGACTGTGATTGCTAATGGATTGATTACTGATGGTCAGTTTATGATACCTAGCTGTACTGAGTGAACATGGTGCTGGGTGTGGAAGGGCTGCCTGAAGATTGTTACCACCAGCTGAGAGACAGAAATGGAAAGGGATAATGGAAGATGGAAAAGGAGGAGGTCCTTGAAGTAGACAATGAGGTGCCAATGTTTTTGAAGCATAGTAAGTTATAAAGCTTATGGCAAGATCCAAGAAATGAACAGCTGAGCTATGTAATCAGGTAGGGGGAAAGATGTTTGTGTGTGTGTATTGTCTGCATTCATACAGTGTATCCTGGGACTATGGCTGGTAGGGCTTGGGGTAAGAAGAATACCATGAATCAGGATCCAAATCTGGGGAAGGGGCTAGTAAGTTAAGGTCACAAGGCAGTTCAGAAAATGACAGACCCAAATGACAAAAACCTTCCAATAGTTCTAGCTGCTATAGAGGTAATAGAAACAAACCTCCCTGCAGTTGTTAGGGAGAAACCAGGAGTGTTATGGTTTGCGTCTCCCTATCCCCCCAAATCCTCATGCAGTCATGGGATGGCCTTCTAGGATTTGTGATTGATCCATGATCCAATGCTGGGATTATGGGTGTGAGTGCTACACCCACCCTGGGGCAGGTAGTTTGCATATGTAAAGGAAAGAAGAGGCTGCTTGCTGGTAGTTTGCATATGTAAAGGAGAGAAGAGGCTGCTTGCCGATATTTCCTTCCTTTGGTTCTTGTTGCTTTTGCTTTGTTCAGGTGCCATGAACTGTAACCCTCTGCCATGTGCCACTCTGCCTTGTAGCCAGCTAAGTATGGACTGAAACCTCCGTAAAATGTAAGGGAAATAAACCTTTCCTTCTTTCATTTTGTGTGTTGGATATTTTATCTCAGCAGTGAGAGAAAAGAAACCAAGACAAGGAGAAAGACATCCTCATCACAGTTCAAGGGTAAGTGGTGAATGGAAGAATGAGAACCACTCAAGAGACAGCTGTAAACGAAAATGATAGACTAGATTTTAATGAAGATAAGGAGTGGAAAGGGTGACCTAGAGTGAGATGGAAGTTGTAAAGGAACTTGTTCATAGTTCAACAAGCATTTCTCAGTGCACTGGAAACATACTATAAAGCACTGCAGAAAAATTGAGAGGAGAGTTTATTCTTGATGTATGTGTTTATTTTATTTTTAATTGACAAATGTTACACATACTTATGGGTACAGATTGATGTTATGATATAAGCATGCACATATAGTGTATAATGAGTAAATCAAGCTAATTTACATATTCATCACCCCACACACTCATCCCCTTGGTGTGAAAATGTGTATCATCTATTCTTTTAGCAGTTTTGAGATATAGTTAAGTCCTCGACTTGAAAATGAGTTCCATTCTGAGAATATTCCCAAGTCAGACTTCTGCATACATCTGACAAAGTGAGTCTTACACATCTTTGACATAAGTAAACAATGTATGTTGCTTTGTGCTTCCTGGTATCCCCTCTGCATCATTGCTGCTTTTCCTCTTGCTTCTGGACATCTTGCTTCTGGCTCTGATTGAGCACAGTACTACTGCACATTATTGCACTGTACAGTAAGCACACAGCAGCAAGCTGTGACAATACCAAGTAGGCAAGTGAGCTACTTCCACTATTTGTCTTCCTGTACAAATGTTTGCAACGCACAGTCCGTATCTGGGAAAGTTTGCAACTCAAATGTTTGTAAATCAGGGACTTACTATACACAAAATATTCCTATTAGCTGTAGTCATGCTGTACAGTAGATCACCAAAGCTTATTTCTTCAAATTGAAACATTGTATGCTTTGACCAAAATCTCTTTTTCCCTATTCAACCCTGAATCTTCAACCCCAGTCTCTGGCGGTTATCATTTTACTCTCTACTTTCATGAGTTTGATGTTTTCAGTTGCTACATACATGTGAGATCATACAGCATTCATCTTTCTGCACCTAGGTTATTTCACTTAGTATAATGTTGACCAGGTTCATCCATGTTGTCACAGATGACATTTCCTTCTCTACATTTTTAGGCTTTTTAGTGGGTGTTCCCATCACTGAGACAAAATACCTGGCACTGCGAGTTAAAGGAGGAGAGGTTTGGCTGACAGTCTCAGAGGTTTCAGTCTCAGTCATCTGCTCCCAAGGCAAAAACATCTTGGCAAACACACTGCCCCGAACAATGCTCTTACTTCATAGCAGCCAAGAGCAGGAGCAGGAAACGAGCAAGCGAGAAAGTGAGAAAGTGACCGCATACAGTATGCAGGGTCAGACTCCATGACCCACACACCTAGAAGTGGGATTTACTAATTCCTTAGGCATCCCTCCAGTAAATAAGTTGAAAGTCCATCTTAACTGTCACAAAGTTGAATATATCCCATAGCATATAAATCACGTTTCCTTTTCCATTCATCTGTTGACAGCATTAACTTAGGCTTCTTCCATGTCTTGACTATTGTGAACAAAGCTGCAATGAACCCAGGAATGCAGATATCTCTTCAACATATTAATTTCATTTCCATTAAATATATACCAAAAGTGATATCTGGGGATGATATCATATTTATAATTTGGGGTTTTTCTGAGAAAACTCCATATTATTTTCCAAAATGGCTATTTGTCCCTATTCATGGGAGGCAAGAGTTTCTTCTCTCCACATTCTAACACTTGTTCTCTTTCATATTTGATGACAGTCTGCTTAATAGGTGTGAGGTGTTGTCTCTCATTGTGGTTTTAATTTGCATTTCCTTGGTGATTGGCAATACTGACCATTTTTCATATATTGTTGGCCATTTGTATGTCATCTTGAGAAATATCTTTCAGGTCCTTTCTCTACTTGTTAATTGAATTAGTTATTTTATGTTATTGAATAGTTTGAGTTCTTTATATATCTTAGATATTAATCCTTTATCAGATGTATGGTTTGCAAATATTTTCTCCCAATCTGTGGATTATCTCTTCACTCTTACATTTTTGTCTTTGCTGTGTAGAAGCTTTTTAGTTTGAGGCTATCCCCTCTACTTTTGCTTTTGTTGCTCATGTTTTTGAAGGCATATCTAAGAAATCATTGCGTGTACCAACCATAGAACTTTCTTTCTATGCTTTTTTCCAGAAGATTGGTAGTTTCAGGTCTTGTATTTCTCATGAATCCATTTTGAGTTTAGTTTCATATGTGGTATGAGATAAGGTTCTAATTTAATTCTTCTATCTGTGGTTATGCAATATTTTCAACTCCATTTATTGAAATTATTGTTCTTTCTTAATTATGTATTCATATTTCCTCAAAATTCAATTGATCATAAATGTGTGATTTTGTTTTTGGCCTTCTATCCTGTTTTATTGGTTCTTCTTATCAAAGTTTTTTTTTGTTATTGAGATCTGTCATGGCTTGATACAAATTTTTGGATTAGGATTTTTTTCTGTTTCTAAAATTTTATAGAGATTGCATTGAATTTTGTAGAATGCCTTGAGTAGTATGATCATCTTAATGACAGTAATTCTTTTAATCCATGTTTACAGGATATTTCTCTATTTATTTTTGTCATTTTCAATTCCTTTCATTAATACATGGTAGTTTTCAATATATAGGTCTTGTAATTCCTTGGTTAAATTTACTTTTAAGTAATTTTTTGCTGCTTTGAAAATGTGTTTGGTTTCTTAATTTATTTTTAAATTTGTTGTTACTGTATAAAAATTCTACTTATTTTTATCCTGTAACTTCACTAAATTTGTATATTAATTCAAGTAGTTTTTTTGGGGGGTTTACAGTTTTTAAAAAAATATATAAATTCATGTCAGCAAACATGGACAGTTTCACTTCTTCCTTCCATATCTGGATGCCTTTCATTTCTTTGTCTTGCTTATTTGCTCTGGCCAGGACTTTCCATACTGTGATGCATAGAAGTAACGAGAATGGGTATCCTTGTCTTGCTGTTAATCTGAGAAGAAAACATCATCTCTAGGTATGATGTGGGCTGGTCATATATGAACTTTGTTGTATTGAGGAACATTCCTTCTATACACATTGGTTAAGATTTTTTAATGTGAAGGGTGTTGTATTTTGTCAGGCATCTTCTCTGCATCTGCTGAGGTGACCAGACGGCTTTTGTCCTTTACTTTCAATATGGTGAATCAAATACTAGTGAGCAAAATTTGACAGCACCTTAAAAAGACCATTCATCATGACCAAGTGGGATTTATCCTTAGAATGCAAGGATAGATTAAAATATACAGATCAATAATATGGGTCACTAAATTAACAGAAGAGGTGAATCTTAATCATATCTATAGCTCAGTAAAAATCAGGGAAAACCTGGTGACAGGGCTTCTGAGGGGCAGTCCTTTAAAGAGGGATAGAAAGAGGGCAGAAAGAGTTAAGTGCTACGTTTAAAGTCAAGAGATAGGTTTCACAGAGTTACAGCATTTCTGTAGTACTGTTGATCTTTCCAAGTGGTTGGATTAAGTGCTATGCAGGCAGTGTTGGCAATCCCTGGAGAAGCTTCTGACTCATTTGTGAAATGTGTCTTGCTGTCCAAATGGAACAGAGGCAGGAGAAGGGAACTCTGGTGTTGCTGGGAGTCTCATAGGTCTCCTGAGAGATCTTGTACTATATACAAAATTTTATTCCAAGCCACCTTATAATAATTGCCACAATTAAATTAAAATATTAGCCACAAATTTTACTCCTTAAGGAATATATTGGTGTTAACTATGTTTAGCTCCTGAAAGTTTCATGCTTATAATATACTTAACATAAAGAGGAAGCATCAAGATGTCTTCCCTTGCCACTGTGCCTGGGTTACATCAGGTGCACTCCATCCTTCTTCCCCTGCTTCTCCTATCTTCCCAACTCTTTGTCCTTTTCTCTCCCTTCCTTGTCTCTTCCTGCCTCACTTCCTTCTACCTTTCCTTCACTCAAGCTATTATTAAAGGCAGACATCATAGAATTGGTGCAACTGAATGAACTCCAGGGACATTTGAAATATATTTTCATATAATTTTCTCTCAGATTTCTTCATTTTTCTTTCTTTGTCACACTTGTCACAGTTTTGTATCCCAGTCATCTAGAATGGTTCATAGGTTAATGGTTTAAGTTATGTTTATTCATCAAATGAATAGCCAGTGAATGACTGAATAAATGATCAAGCATACTAATTTATTATTCTATTTTTGGTTTGAGCAAAACAAGCAGAGGAACGCAGTTAGAGGAAGAATGTTTTAGAACACAGTGGTTGACGACAATTGAGTTTTTAAAACAGCAAATAGGGAGGATTTTGAATGTTCTCATCCCAAAGAAATAATAAATACCTGAGGTGGTGGACATGTCAGTTATCCTGATTTGGTAATTACTCTGTGTATATATGTATTGCAGTATCACTCTGTACACTTCTAATATGTGCAGTTATTATGTCAATTAAAAATAAAAATATTTGTAGAGAATGAAAAATACGTAAAAAGTGATGTGTAATCCGAACAGCAGAGGGCAGTAAAAGCTTGCTTTTTTATTTAACCCTGCAGGTAAACATTGTGTGACGCTCGAGTCATATTGGCTTCATGTGAGAAAAACAAAAAAGGAAAGAAAGACAGAAAAAGAGTGGAACGTATACAGTAAGGTCAGTTCTAAAATGGTAAATGTACTCTATTGTCCTCCAGTTGGTTCTAGAGCAGAGCGTGTGTTTTTTTCTACCAACGACCTGCAGATGGCAGCACTGCTCATAAATCAGGAATATAGGGCCAAAAACATCGGAAAGGGAGGGGCGGGGGAGTGTGTTGTATGTGTGGAATCTTAAAAAACTAGACAAGCAAAACCAATATTAAAGAGGTTTAAACTTTTATGTCTCTAATACGCAGTAAAGGAGACTATAGCTTTAACCACAGGTACATAGTTCATTTTGAAGATAAATGATAACTAAAATATTAGTTTTCAAATGTCAAGTTTAAACCTTTCAAAAGGTGAGTTATAATTGATGGAAATAAAAAAAATTGATGGAAATCATCTAAGTTTTACCATGCACTTTTAGAATGTTCCTGTATCAGATTTTTCAATGACCAATTACTTCACAGATGTTAGGCAAGAAAAGGACAACTGCACACTGACACAATGCTCTTAGATTACTGATTAATAGTGCTAATTGATTTCCCGTTGTCCTTGGCTACACTATTTAAGTGTCAACAGAATACTTCAGGGTTTCTTACGTATTATCAGGTCTTTACCTTTTCTAAATAGTAAGCTACTTTATTTGGATATTTATAATCAGATAAAAAGAGGAACAATGTCTGTAGTGAGAGTACAAAGGAAAATGTAGACCCACTGGTTCCTGAGAGTGACAACCCTTGACCTGAAACTTCAAACAGGACTGTGAAACTTCCATCTGGGTGAAGGTGAGGAGACCAGTCTAGCACTTAGCTTCTTTTTAGATCTTCCATTCCTTAGTCATGGAGATAAATAGTAACTGCTTCAATGGGAATAGAAAGCATTCCCTTGCATTTCTATGTATAACAAAAATCCCCTGGCTTTTGACTGTTTGATTTCCCACATGAAGCCCAGCTTGGATTTCACCATAGTAACAGAGAGCACTAGAAAAACAAAAGGACGTATTTGCTTAAATCGCTGTTTGCAGCAAAATAAACTGTTTAATGGGGTTATCACTGGGTCAGGGTGCACTCTTGGTTTTCAGCAAAGCTCAGTCTAGCGCAGATGGATTTAGGAAGGCTGGGTGGGATAGCCTTTGTACACCGCTATATTTATAAAATTCTTCTTGACAAAACTAACTCTGAGCCCTTCTATTTGATTAGCAACTGAAAGATACATATGAAAGTGATTGGAAAAACAAGCATGGTTGGCTACTAGAGTGGACTTTTAGATTTAATTTTATGTCCAAAGAATAACAGTGTTTCAGGAAAAATATGATGTAGAAGCATGACATGGAATTAAGATCTCTGATTCTAGACTATGTGGTATTTAACCTTGTCATACCCTATGCTTCAGTTTGTCTGTAAAGTTAGAATTATACAAGGTTGGCATTGGAGATCATATAAATGCTTGTAAAGTACTTGGAACATAGTGAATACTATATCTGATGATGAGGAGGAGGAGGGGATGGTGGTGTACCAGATATTGCACTGAGTGCTGAGAACTGATATTGGTAAGGCATTCCTGCCTTACTGGAGCTTAGAGTTGCTTAGGAGGAGTCAAGTAAATAAGAAGATCTTATAGGTGTAACTTAAAATATTGTAAGATCAATATAGTCCTTGTAGAGTATATAGAAGTTGGTGGTTGAACTATGCTAAGTTTGGTCCAATAGATGTGAAGTATAGCTCAAAGGAAAGTCCTTGAAATGAATTGTGTAGTAGGATTATATGTTCATATATCAGAAAGGAGGGCAAAGAGGGACTTCTGAACATACGATGAAAGGCAGGTCTGGGGGAAACCTGACTGAACCACCTGACTGAACCAATGTGGTAATTCACAGAGCAGTCGTATCAGAAGATGATTAGAGCATAGAGTGTGTGTTCAAGGAGACCCAATAAGAAAGGAAGACTTACAGGTGGATGGAGGTCAGAGTTCAGCACTGTGACCAAGACCCCATGGGCTGAATCTGGGAATTAGATGAGTTTTGTTTGGTTTGTTAAGTATCTTTTAAAGAATGAGAATATTTAAAATATAGGATCTTTTATTTGGAAAAATCTGGGTTTCCAAGCTGTCTAGAAAAATTGCAGTGACTGCTGCTATCACTGTCTAATTCCAGGCCATACACTTCCCTGTGTGTCCAAGAGACATCTCTCCATCTGGTGCAGTCATTAACTTACCTCCAGGCTCATGGACATCAGAGTCTCTGATCATCATGCAGCATTCTAAGAAGCTCTGATTGTATTCCACAGGGCATGCTGAAACTGGAGAATTTTAAGTGGGAGATTCTACTGTATTTGTATTGTTACAGAAGTTTGTATTTCTATCTGATTTGTATTTTTATGTGGAGAATAGATCAAAATATAACATGCTAAATTGTTTTCAGTTTTTAACAAATACTTTAACCTAAGCAGTGACAAAACACATGCAAGAGCAATTAAGTATCACGGGATTTTATTGCTACATTTTGTTAGACAATGGAATTCATTCTTTGAAAGTTGTAACCCTTACTTATATTGTAAAGGAGTGATTGATCTTATAGTAAGCTGTGCATAATTTTTAGAGCAATGTAAGAGGTCTAGAATTTTCAGAGGAAAATTCATTCTAGTTTGGCACCTCCTTTAAGGATCAACAGATTGATAGTAAGGAAATTGAATTGAAGAAATAAAATAAAATCTTCATACATCTGGAAAAGGACTAAAAAGAATGCATATATTTCAGTAAGGGTGGGAGCTGGTATAAAATGACAGTTACAAAAGATAGGGAAGTAGTTCCTACAGCATGGGTTTTGTTGTCTAAAATCTTCCCTTAATAGTAGAGGCCACCTCTTATTTTTGGACAAGCTATGACTTTCTGGGGAATTGCATACAATTTGAATTATATTGATACATATTAATAAACCCAGGGCTTTCCTGCCTTGAGGTTCACAGCTCTGGGAAGTCAGTGGAGAGAACAGACAGCTATGTTCAGTCAGAGTGCAGGAGAATGCAGATGTTCATGAAGCATTTCACACTTGCCTTTGATCCACACAGTTGGGGAGATCATCCTATAGCTGCCTATAAAACACTGGCTAATTGCCAGAAGGAGGGTGCAGAGAAACAGATTCAATATTGTGTGTGTGTATGTGTGTGTGTGTGTGTGTGTGTGTGTGTATGTGTGTGTGTTATAGAACCAATAGAATGTGTGTGTGTGTATACACACATATATACATATTTATGTGCAAACATATATAGACTTAACAGCACTCACAACCATGTAGTTGTGGATATATATGAGATCAGTTGTTCAGGATAGTAGTCTGAAGACCCAGGGAAGAGTTGATGTTGCAGGCTTGAGGCTGATGACAATTTGGAGGCAAAATTTCCTCCTTGGGGGGACATCAGTTTCTTCTTTTAAGCTGATGTATTGTTTACTCACAATATGGAGATTAGCCTGTCTTATTCAAAGACCACTTATTTAAATATTAATGACATTAACATGAAGGTACAAAGGCTTGCACAATAGCATTTAGACTGGTGTTTGACTAAACAACTGGGCAGCTTAGCCAGCCCAAGATGATACTAAAATAGATCTTCACTGCTTGGCCCAGGCTAGTCAGCATGATACAAGTTGGAAGGGGCAGACTGGGTCATGTCTATCTTGAGAATCTGTATTTCAATCTGAGAGTTAGAGCTTGTATTCATTGAGCACATGTGGAGCACTTGCTTTGCCAATTTGTCTCTGCTTTTAGGGTGTCTATTGCTGTTATTAGTACTTGGAAGAGGGACATAGATACAGGCAGACAACATGGGAGGCAGCTGAATTTCTTGTATTGGATATAGGAGGAGTGCTCTAGTTTCAGATGTGGGGGCTTGAGCAAGTTTTCACCCTAAAGTAACTTTATCCAATCATTTTTTAGCCTGTTTTACCAAAATCCACTAACGCTCTGAGTCTGATCACATTTATCTGTAAAACTAATAAAATCAATAACTGCCCCAGGATTTGATGGAATAAATATGTAACATTTTTGTTATACTACAAGCTATCAACAACTGTTCTTTGCTTTCCTTCCATGTGACACAAGAAAATGAGATGGGAACAAAGTGAAGTATAAGGTGCCAGGCATGAGCATCACACACCCAGCCAATATGCCTGGTCCGTGGGTTGCAGTAGGTGAATCTTCACAGTGACCCATGACTTGGTAAATTTTAAATGCTGTGCCTAACACATATAATCATTGTAGGATGACTATAAAACCAGAGACCATCTTCTCCATTTTTTGTTCTGAATTTTAAGCAGTATTCTCACATTCTGAAATGTAATACTTAGAAAATTCTAAATGGTCTGAAAGACTTAAAATAATCCCCAGGTTCTTATATCACACATGTTAAAATGTATAAACTTGAATTCACGCTTTGTGTGACCCCTGAACTATATCGTTCAAAAACAGCAAATCAAAGCTACTCAAATTCCTGCCAGGTTTCTTAGCTCACTTGCTGAAAGTGACAGGCTATAATTTCCCATAAGTTCCCATGCTAATTTGTGGGTTGGGCTGACATCATATTACTTTACTTTGACTGCATTTCCTGGCATGCGTGTGTTCTAAAGAATACCTGTATGAGGTCCACAAAGGTCTAGTGTAAAGGAAAAGAACTTTCTTTAGCTTGTAGATGGCTTTTAAATTTAGCTGCACCTATAGAAAGTCTTCTGGCCTGTATGGAGGTGACACCAGTTATCTTACTTCTTGCAAGGTAAGGTTTTTCTTCCATTCAATGAAATGATCATTATTTTTTTATTTTACAGAGAAAAAAACAATAAAACAGTGAAACAAAATTTCAAAACAAGGTAATAGGACGTTAAAATATTATGTATTGTTATTTTCGAAGTAGTTACTCAGATTATAAGGTAAAGGCTTGAAAAATGATCCAATTGTATAAGCACAAATCTTTCCTTTCAAAGAACTAAGACAAATTAGTAGTATAACTATCTTAACTATTTTTTATATGTAATATATATAGAGAGAGATATGCAGATACACTTTTTCCCTTTTCCCTTCTTTCTCCTTTCCCTCATCTCAGCTTCTCTTTCCCTTTGAAGTTTCTTCCCATTTTACAATATCTTTTGTACCTTTTGGCTCTTATTTACTCTTCAGCTTCTCACACTAGGAAGACAATATGATGTTTATACATGTGAATCTGATTTATTTCACTTATGAGTATGGTCTCAACGTGCATCCATTTACCTATAAAAGTCTCAAGTTTATCCTTCTTTACACCTAAGTAGTACTCCATAGCATAAACAAATTCACTCTTTTTTGAATTGCTCAGTTGATAGGCATTTTGGTTGTTTTCAAGATTTAGCAATTGCAAATTGTGCTGCTATAAACATAGATGCATATAAATCACTATGGTATGATGTTTTGAATTCTTCTGGGCAGATACCTAGAAGGAGACTAGCTGGCTTAAATGGGACCTCTAATCCTAGATTTTTTGAGGAATCTCCACACTGATTTCTGTAGTAGGTGTACAGTCTGCATTCCCATCAACAATGGAGAAGGCTTTCTTTTTTCCCATAGCCCTGCCAGTATTTGTTATTGGATGATTTCTTGATGTTAGCCATTCTTTCTGGTGTGAGATGGAAGCTCAGTGTTGTTTTAGTTTGCATCTCTCTTACGACCAATGGTATTAAACATTTCTTCATGTATTTATTTGCTGTTTGTATTTCTTCATCTGAGAAGTGTGTATTCATCTCAGATGCTAATTTTTGGATTGGGTCTTTGAACATGGGGGTGTCTGGTTTTTTTAATTCTTTATATGTTTTAAATATGTCCTTTGTCTGAAGAACAGCTGACTATAATATTTTCCCATTCTAGGTTGTCTTTTCACTCCATTGGTAATTTGTCTGTGCACAGGCTTTTTAATAAGGTCGGATCTCATTTGTTTATTCTTTATAATGGTTCTTGTGAAGTCTTGGTTTTGCTCATAAAGTGCTTGCCTATACCTCTGTCTTTAAGATTTCTACCTATTTTCTCTTTTAGTAGATTTAGTGTTTGTTTTAATATTTAGATTTTTGATCCAGTTTGACTTTAGTTAATGCATGGTGATAGACATGGGTTAGTTTTAGTCTTCAGCATGTGGAAAGCCAGTTTTTCCAGCACCATTTATTAAAGAGGCTATCTTTCTTCCAGTGACATGTTTGGATCCTTTGTCAAAGATAAGGTGCCTGAGTGTGTTTGTAGTTGTATCTATATCTTCTATTTTTTTCTGCTGATCCTCAGATCTTTTTTATTGCCAACACCATGTTGATTTTATAACAATAACTTTGTAGTACAATTTCAGGTCTGGGATTGCAATGCCCCCTGCCTTGCCTTTGTTGCTCAGAATTGCTTTTGCTATTCTAGATTTTTTCTGGCCCCAAATGAATTTTAGGAATGTGTTTTCTAATTCTATGAGGTATACTAATGGTATTTTGATTAGAATTGCATGAAATCTGTATACCAATTTTGGGAGTATGGCTATTTTCTTCCTATCCATGAGCAAGGGATTGAGAAGTAAGGACTGTGATTGTAATGTATTGATAACTGATACTCAGCTTATGATCCCCAGCTGAACTGAGTGAGTGTGGGAGGCCCACCTGGGAATTGTTGCCATCAGCATAAGAAGCAGAATTGGAGAAGGATAATGAATTAATTACTAAAATGTTTGTTATCCACCTACTTTGTTCTAGTTATGTTCTTGGTTCTGATTCAGTAAAAGGTGACTGAGATTGGTGATCTTGTTTTTCTAGTCTCTACCTTACTTTTCTTTACATCCATGGGCACCTTGTTCTCAGGACCCACTCATTACATATAAAGAACTATAAGGGATATCTTTCCATTTTCTGATATCCTCTCTGATCTCTTTTCAAGTTGCTGTAATTTTCAATATATAGATCTTTTACTTCCTTTGTTGGACTGATTACTAAGTATTTCATTTTTTTAGATGCTATTGTGAAGGGTGTGGTTTCCTTAATTTCTCTCTCCGTGAATTTGTTGCTTGTGTACAGGAATGCTGTTGATTTTTGAGTGTTGACTTTGTATCCAGCTATACTACTGAAGTTGGTTAATAAATCTAGCAGTCTTTTGGTAGAGTTTTTGGGGTCTTCCATATATGGTATCATGTCATCTGCGAACAACAATAATTTCACTTTTTCTATCCTTATTCCTTTTATTTCTTTCTCTTATCTAATTGCTCTGGCTAATATTTCCAGAACTATATTAAATAGGAGTGGTAACAGTGGTCATCCTTGTCTTGTTCCTGATTTTAGAATGAAAGTTTTCAGTTTTTGACCATTTAGTGTGATGTTTGCTGTTGCTTTGTTGTGGATAGCTTTTATCAGATTGAGGTAAAGACCATCTATTCCAATTTTCTTCAGAATTTTTGTCATGAGTATTGGACTTTATCAGTTGCTGTTTTTGCATCTATTGAGATGATCATGTGATTTTTATCTTTGGCTTTGTTAATATGGTGTATTACATTTATTGATTTGCATATGTTGAACCATCCTTGCATCCCTGGAATGAATCCTACTTAGTCATGGTGTCTAATCTTCATGATGATTGCTGCATTCTCTTTGCAAGTATCATATAAGGCTTTTTGCATCTGTATTCAGTAGGGAGGTTGGTCTGTAGTTTTCTTTACTGGGTGAGTCCTTCTTTGCTGCAGTTATTGGAATAATACTTGCTTCCAGGAATTATATGGCAGTATTGCTTCCCTTTCAAATTCATCGAAGAGTCTCATCATTAGTGTCATTAGGTCTTCTCTAAATTTCTTGTAGAAATCAATAGTGAATTCATCTGGGCCTGGTCTTTTCTTCATTGGTAGGTGTTCTAATTACACTGTCATTTTCATTGACAGATATCAGATTATTTAAAATGTTCATATCTTCTTGATTCAGTTTTGGTAATTCGTATGTGTCCAGGAATCTGTCCATTTCTTCTGTATTTTGCATCTTGTTAGAGTACAGGTTCTTGGGGTAGGTGTTGAGGATCTTCTGAATTTCCACAGGATCCATTGTGATTTCCCTAATTTATTAAATTTGAGTCTTTTCTCATCTCCTTTTTATAAGGTTAGATAGAGGTTTATCAATTTTATTTACTCTTTCAAAGAATCAACTCTTTGATTTATTGATTCTTTGTATTATTTTCTTAGTCTCAGTTGCATTCGTTTCTGCTCCTATCTTTATAATTTCCTCTCTCATAAAGCCTTGGGTTTGATTAATTCTTCCTTTTCTAGGAGTTGGAGGTTCAAAATTAAATTGTTCGTTTGAGCTCGTTCTGTTTTCCTGGTGTGAGAGTTTACCACTATAAATCTCCCTCATATATCTGTTTTTATTTTGTCCCACAATTTCTAATGTTGTACTGCCCGTTTCCTGTAATTATAGGTACTTTAATTTCCTCTGGGACACATTGGTTGCTAAGGAGGATGTTGTTTAATTTCCATGTTTTTATATAGTTTTTGTGGTTTCTTTCACCGCTGATTTCCAATTTTCATTGCACTGTGGTCAGATAATATGCATGGGATGATCTGAATTCCTTTGCATTTACTTAAGCATATTCTGTGGGCTAATATGTGGTTTATTTTGGAGAATGTCCCATATGCAGTTGAGAAGAATGTGTATACTGCACCCTATAGACATCTACTAAGTCCATTGGTTCATAGGTTTGTTTTTATTTGATATTTCTTTGTTGATTTTTGTCTGGTTGATCTATCTAACTGTGAGAGTTGGGTATTGAAGTCCCCTTTTACAATTGTGTTACTACTTATTTGATTTCTCTTGTTCATTATTATTTATTTTATGTAATTAGGTGCCCCAGAGTTTGATGCATATATATATTTATGATTATTATTTCTTCTTCTTGGTCTCTTCCCTTGACAAGTATGTAGTGTCCCTCTTTGTCTCCTTGGATCAGTCCTGGTTTGAAGTTCACATTGTCTGTGAATAGAATAACTACCCTTGCTTTTTTCTGGGATCCTGTCACATGGAGTATTGTTTTCTATCCTTTGACTTTAGGTCTATGAGTTTCTTTTTGAGTTAGATCTTTCTTTCTTTCTTTTTTATTTTTTAGTTTTATCAGTTAACTGTGAAAAATACCTGAGAAAAGCAGTTTAAAGGAGGGAAGGTTCGTTTTGGCTCACTTTTTCAGAGATTTCAGTCCATAATCAGTTGGCTTCATCATTATTGGGTCTAAGGAGAGACAAAATAATTATGGTGGAAGGCATTGCAGAGGAAAGATGTTCCTTTCACAGGAGCCAGGAAACAGAAAGAGACTGAGAAGAACAAACCAGGGACAGGCATAGTCTCTGAGGCTCCCTATGATCCTCCATGATCCACTTCCTTCAACGTGGCCGCAACTCCACAGTTTCCCTTGTCTCTCAATAATGCTGTCAAATTATGAGTCCATCTTTTTTTTTATTTTAAAGAGAGTAGTAAATGAGACATAAACAAGCAAAAAAAATAGAACAATAGCAACATACCAGTATCACAAATCTAAACAAACCAAAGCAAGAACATTTAAAGTAATAGAGTTTCAAGACAAAATAAAATGAATTAACAGTGATTGTCGTATTTCGTATAACTATCCTCAACTACGTTGCTCAGATTACCAGATGTAAGAACAGAAGTAGATGTATTTCTTAAATGCAGTATGTTGTTGGATCTTGCTTCTTAATCCATTCTGCCATTCCACTTCTTTTGATTGGTGAATTGAATCTGTTTATGCTGATGGCTACAAACTAAGTATTGGCTTATTATTTCCATATTATTTTCCTGTTTTTGGTTTCTTGTCTTTCTCCTCTGTTTAATTGCTTGCCGTTCTTGGTGGCTTCTTTCTAGTGGTGTTCTTATGGTTGTGATCTTTGTGTTCTCTTTCTAATACATCCTTTAGGGCATTCTAAAGAGCTGGTTTGGTGGTCATGAATTTCTTCAGGTATTCTTTGTCATGGAAGTATCTTATTTCTCCATCAGTTTTGAAGGGTAGTTTTGTGGATACATCAATATGGGTTGGAGGTAGTTTTCTTTTAGGGCCCAAAATACCTCACTTCAGGCTTTCCTTGATTTGAAGGTTTGTGTTGAGAAGTCTGCTGTGATTCTTATGGGCTTTACTTTATAGCTGATTTTTCCTTTTCTCTAACTGTTTTTAATATTTTGTTCCTGTACTGAATTTCTGGAATCTTGGATATTATATATCCTGCTGTAATTTTATTTTGGTCATGGCTGTTTGGGGCTGGGACTGGTCTTCTCTTGGTGGAGATTTCCTAAAGCCCAGCTTCTGGCTTCTCACTGCTGATTCAGACACTTCCATGTTGGTGGTCTTGCTGATTATTCCATCCACCAAAGGCATGTGTGTGCCCATGAGCACGGGGGCTACCTGGCCTGATGTCTCTGTGGTAGCTCCATCCACCAAAGGTGTGTGTGCATCTGTGCACACCCAGGGGCCAATCAGTATTTTTTTTAACTTGACCATAAATTCTTTGTTAATGGTACCTGCAAAAACTGTTATTAAACATTGTTGGTAATTGACAATGATAGATGATGTGATACTGGGAACTCTATGACTTACTTGAAACTTGAGGTAAAAGAAACAAACCAAGTTTTACTCCATGATCAGATCTTGACACCTCCTTAGAGAAACCTGGATGATAAGAGAACCATGTCATGGCTGAAGAATAGCTCTGAAAGGACCATATCATATATGTTTGGTTAGTTTAGGTGTTCACAGCTATGGGAGCTTATCATATGGATAAATGCAAAGCTTATTAAACCAACATCCCAGTCTCACTGGAGTTGTGCTAATTTGCCAACCCTCTCCATAAGAATCTAACTCAAGGAAGTCAACTTTGTATAAACACTAGACTACCATACAGGGGAAATAAAGACTTAAAATGAATTATTTTGAGGAGACATTGGAAAGATTAAAAAAAGAGGGACAGAAGTAATATAGTATAAAAATCTCAGCACACATGACTGTTACTACTTCGCATCTCCTGCAAGTGCTCACTGAATAAATGCATTGAACCCTATCCTATTCCCACACCCACCCGAAATAAAACAGGACAGGACCCACAAACATATAAGGGCAACTCCTGAGGAAAATAGTTACCTAAAGATCAAGAAAGAGGGAGAAATAAGAATTTATATTAAAGCAAAAATTTGGAAGAAAGGCAAAAGATTTGATTTCATTAAAAAAGTCAACAAACTTAAAAAAATTTTTTAAAATTTTATTGGTACATGCTGTGGTACATAATGATTATATTTCTCATGGGGAGTTGGTATACATATATCTACGTGTATATTTTTCTCTATATATCTCTATATAACTATCTCATCTTAATTCTTTTATTCATCTCTCCCCCTTCCTCCCCCTTCTCTTGATCCCCTTCTCTTTTGCAGAAATCTATTTCCCTATTATCTATCTTTTATTTTGCTGTTTACTTATATTTTGGGCTTCTTTTGTGCTTGCATGCCTCATTTATTTCATTTTACCTTATGTTCTCAAGGTACATTCATTTTTCTACGACTTGTTTATCCTTCTCTATGGCAGAATAACACTTCGTTGTAAGTACATGTCATGTTTTCTTTAACCATTCTTCTATTGATGGGCATATAGGACACTTTCAAGACCTAACCATTGTGGATTGTTCTCCTACAGACATGGGTGTGCATGTATCAATGTAAAATGATGTCTTTAACTCTTTCAGAAAGATACCTAGAATGGGAATAGCTGGGTTGAATGGAATTTCTAGTTTTAGTTTTCTGAAGAATCTCCTTACTGATTTCTATAATGGTTATGTACTAGTTTACATTCACACCACCAACGTAGAAGGGTTCTTTACTCTTCCACAGCCTCCCCAGCATTTGTTATTATTTGATTTTTTGATGACAGCTATTCTCTCTGGAGTAAGGTGGAATCTCAATGTTATTGTAGCCCCAGGGGAATCATGGCAAATTTTTTGAAAGGCGTATTAAGGTTCATGTACATTTTAAAAGTATTTCTGTAGATGAATTATTAATTTTAATTTTATGAATTTTATTATATTAAACACTGTGTACTTACCAGGAAAATAAAATAAAATAGTAAAATTTTAATATGTAATGAGTATTAGAACAGACCTGAACATTTTCAACATCAACTGTTGACTTGCTTATGAGATCTAAAAAGTAGGGCTGGGAATATAGCTTAGTGGCACAAGTGCCTGCCTGGCCACTGCAAGGTCCTGAGTTCAATTTCCAGCATCAAAAAAACCCCCCAAAAATCTAAAAAATAACAGCAGAAATAAATTCCTATGTGAACAACAATGAAAATACAAACAAGCCTCTGTTACAGAAATAATCTTTGCTAAGACACCTAAAGCAGTCTTCAAAAGTGACAGCAGTATGTTCCACATACAAGTGCTGCTTACATCAATGCATGTATGCTTAGCTTTCCTTTCCTGTTCAGCAGTTCAGCAGTTTTTCTTTTCGCCTCTTTTGTCAGGAGCTTCCCATTATATTACATAATGTGCACTTAGCAGGAAAATGAAATATCAATAAAATATCAAATATATTCTGAATATTTAGAATAAACATTGACATTTTCTACATCAACTGTTTGCTTAATAAATCTAAACATAACAGGAGAAATAAATTCCTATGTGAACTACAATGAAAATACAAATAAAACTCTACAACAAATACCATATTTACCTCAATTATCATGCCTAAGGTTTTCACACATGAGAACAGAATGTTCCATACACAAACTTAGAGATAGCATGTATGTTCTGTTTTCCTGTCTTCTTTGGAAGGACAGACTTGACATGTTGCTAATCTTCCTGTTTTGTTAGGAGGCTCTTCTTATGTTTAACCTGTACATCGATCTGCTCCAGAATTCTTTTACAGAGTTCTTTGAGAAAATACATACTGTTCTTCCTCTGTTGAAACTGATCATTTATCAACTCCAGTCCCAATCCTGTAAGAAAATTTCTCTGTGATATTTTGTTCTTGTTATTTCTCTTGTAAACTATGAAACTACTTATGCCTGACATGTTTAAGACTGAGTAAAACACAACCATTGGCCAATGTTTTGTATTTCAGGTCACACGTAGTTGCTGCGTAAGTCGTCAACAACTACTTCACCCTTTGTTTTGTTGTAAAATATGATTATTTCTGGCTTAATTTCCATTGAGGATTCACTATCAATCTGTTTGTTTGTTTGTTTTTGAGACAGTGCCTTGTTATGTAGTCCAGCTAGCCTGCAACTCACTGTGCAGCACAAGCTGACCTTGAATCACAGGATCCTTCTGCTTTAACCTTCCAAGTGCTGAGATTATAAGCTTGCACCGGCACGCCTAGCTTCGCTATCAATCTTGTCATCATTGTGTAACGTTGGCAGTATCAGTACTACTTTGTTTTTCTTCATTATATAGGAGGCCAATGTTCCGTATTTCTGAAATCCAAAGATTGTACTATACATTTCTCTCTTGTGAATTTGCAACATTTTTTTTCAGGAATATCTGTGTCGTTCTTTTGAATAGTTCCTGTGTTGGTCAACTGGTGTCCTTTTAGCAATATAACATCGATGGGTAACTAGGGAACCAAATGCTGAATGTGACATTTGGGTTACTTTTTGAAACAGTTGCAATAAATCTGTTCACAATGTCATAGGGTTTATTACTGTAGAAATAAAGACCTGGTCATTGAGTTCCAGGATAAATTTCTAAATTCAAGATGTAAAGTGTATTTTTATCTACTGTTATTCATCAATTGTCATGTATTCAGATGGTGTATTAATTGCTTGATAGCTCGAGACAAAGCTTTCAAAAATGAGCGAATAGCAGCCAAATTGTTGGAGTTTTTCTTCTTTGCAAGTCTTTTTGTTGTTAAAATGTAGGCAATTTTTAAGGAAAACAAATCTCTTGAATGTCATTATTGTTCTAAAATCTTAACACCACATCTGTCACTTCTCCATAAATCCTTTAGATTCTGATGATTAGAATGATAAAATTCTGCTATGAAGGCTTTAGTTCAGATAGTGAGATAAACATATTTTTGAGTATTACTGTTGATGCATGTAGAATGTTTTACTTGTCTTTCATTATTAGTGTATTTCAGTATAGCTTGTAGCATATCATTCATTACAGACAATTTACAACACTGAATCACAGCGCTGATATTCTGTCCAACAGGTTTCACACCTGGCAAGAACCGAATAACATTTTCTGACCTAGTTTTAATGGTGGATCATTCTGTATACATGACAATTCTGTAGCGTTTTACTAGTGAAATATTCACTTACATTACTGTTTTCTTCTGCATTTGAACTGTGGTCTCCATTCTGCACTGTCATCTTGCTAACTTTGGCTCACACAACCCAGGTCGTCACTGATAGCCAAGTCACCTGATAAGTCAAATTCAGCCTCCTCCCAAAGTGGTAAAAGTGGATTTTCATGCAATATTGTACTGAATTGGGCCGATTTTACAAGAAAAATAAAAGGAAAAAATTCAATAAAAATATTATAAGTGTACAACAATGTATCATGGCTTATAATGTGGGTAAAACTCACCTGTTTATACTTTGACCATTGTGCATATACCTTGCTGCTTGTCATAACAAGTGGGTGAATGCAGAGATTACTCCCTGGATTCTCCCGACTCAGCTATTGAGATGTACATCCAGCTACCATTATGCTAGAGCACATATTTTTATTAGAAAGTGTGGTGTGGGCATCTACAGCCCAGTAGGAGGATCTGAGTTGTGTGTTAATACCTTTTGGTTCATGAACACTTCAGTTCATGAACAATTTAGTTCACAAACAGAAGTATTTGACAAAATTTTGCCTTTGTTCACAAGCTCTGCATTGGGTGATGAATGCAACCAACACTATCTTACCCACGTGAACAGGCAGGTAGCCATCTGCTCCAGAATTGTGGGAAAAATTAAGTGCATGAAGTGAAGCATCACTATATTCTTCCAGTGATCAGAGATGTTGAACTTTTGAAAATGTATTTACTGGCCATTTTTACTTCTGAGAAGTGTCTGTTCATTTCACTTGCTCATTTTTTGACTGGGTTTTTTATTCAACAAGCTTCTTGAAACAGTTGCAAAATATAACAGCATGACATGGATCTAAATAAACATGTCTTAAAATTATTTCGTTTAATTTTCAAAGAAATATGAAACAAGTACCAATATTATACCCATTGTACAGATAAGAAAACTGTGGCTCAAGGTCAAATAGGAGGCTGATGTCAGAATCAGCCTTGGACAAAGTCTGGTAGATTCAAGTGGATAAAGTCTTTTTGAGGCCAGAAGTTACAGTTTGTTCTACTCTAGGCCTTTTTTTGAAGGCTGTGCATGGACTGCTTAGACGGCCAGATTGTTAAAACCAGTTCAGACTCATAACTATTATTCTGGGGGTGTTTATGAAATCTTGGATTTTTTGATTTCAAAATTGTCTGAGATTCTGTCATAAACTACATGGTACCCTAGTTATAGGTACACTTGAATGAATGATACAGATTTTGACCTTAAGGGAGTTTAAAGTCTAGCAGAAGTCAGCCTGTAGACAAATATGTAATTCAGAGCAGATAGCGTGGAGTGTGCTTGAGGGGAAATTAGGAAGCCTATGGACCAAAGAAGCAATTAAGTTTGATTTGTGGGTTGGGTGCAAACAATTAGTCTCTATAAAGAAGGAAATGAAAGTGTAGTCTCCTCGCAAGATTTCTGTGAATATGCCCTAGAAAGAATTCCTGAGTAGGGATCTTATAGCTGGACTATATTAGAAGCTTCTATATATTAGAAGCAAATATATCCTAATTTTGCACCTTACATTGAAATGAATACCTAAGAATGCTCCCACATCTTTGTAGAAGTAAGTTGTATTCCTGTACCAGGCAGCAGATACTTCTTGTCATTTCACTTCAAGATCAATTCAAAGAAAAGTAAACACACTGATTGAAAATATTTTATTTTAAATTCTTATAGCTGAGAAAATAGTGAATTATTTCTTTGAAAGGAACCTAAACCAAGTATATGTGGTGTGATAAAAATATGCTGGATATTCAATTAAAAATTCTTGCAATAAAAGACATTATCATTAATCTCCCTCAAAAGATGCCCCCTTGCTTTAAACGCACTTGTCCTGTCTTTTTTGCCATTTTCTGAATCAGTTTTGGGAGAATGCTTCATGAATGTCTGTGTGAGATGTGATAAGAATACTGGAAATGCTGCTTCTGCCTGCTACCTAACGGAAAGACAGCCTTCTAAAGACATCAGGGTGCATCCTCACCCACCATATCTGGCACCATGTGACTTCTGACTCATTCTCAAAGTCAAATGGCCATGAAAGGTAACATTTGGAATTAATTCAGGACACTGAACTAGCCATGATAGTGTAACCAGACACTCAGGAAAGAAATTCCAGAACTGCTCCAGAAGGTGGCGAGAATGACTAGCTAAGGGTCTTCAGAGCAAAGAGGTTATTTTGAGGGGAACTAATGATAGTGTCTTTTACTCTAACAGGTTTTTTGTTTTGTTATTTAAAATTTCACCAAGTATTGTGACCACACTTCACATGTGCAGGATGATGCCTTCCCTAAACCTTTCTTATAGTTTAGAGTGAACCATACATTGCTTACAACATGCTCTTTGTCTTAATGAAATCTTTCTTTGTGTCATTTCCAAGTAAATCCACTTTTTTATGGTCTGTGTCTTGGTATCCCCCCAAAGCCTCACACACTTTTAGATGGAGCTTTTTCAGAAGCAGCTAAATCTAGAGTTGGTGACTGATTTGTAGTGCAATGCTGGGAGTTAGGGTGCTGATTGCTGAATCAGTCCACTGATTGAATTGGCACAGTCCAAATCCCAGCAGTCTGGGTAAAGTAAAAGAGGCAGAAGAAGGCTTGTCTCTCCCTTTTGCTGTTGTTGCTTTTGCTATTTTCTGCTGCCATGAACTGTTGCCCCTCTGCCATGCCACCCTGCCTTGGGGCCAGCTTATTATGGACTGAAACCTCTACAAACTGTGAGCTAAATAACCCTTTCCTCCTTTAACTTTTGGTGTTGGGTATTTTGTCTCAGCAATGAGAGAAAAGTAACTAAGACACACTTTAAAAAATAAATTTAAGACTCTTTTTAACTTTAAGGAAAAAACAATAAAAACAATGGTAAAAAATTTCAAAACAAGACTGTAGGAGAGTAACAATATTTAGTTCATTGGTATTGTTATCTTCAAAGTACTTGCTCATATTACAAAATATTGACATGAAAAATTGATCAAAATCATCTTTTCATGTTTATGTGGGAATCTGTCCAAAGGCTAGGCCACTTGCCTGGAAGTGGGTGATGGGCTCATTGTAAGTGAACCTCTGTGAGTCATTAATTCCTATTAAAGCCTGTAATGGTGGATGAAGCTGGAAAGCCTCAAAGGATAAGACAAGATAACAGCCAAGAACACCTGGCCCCAATCTCAACTAGGTAAAGACTGTAGCCTCAAGCATCTCACTCCTGGGTGATTAATTTAATCCTTATTAAGGATTAATTTAATACCTTAGTTGGAAAAGTCCTTGAGTGATTTCACTCTTCTTGAATACTCCCCTCCCTTTTGATAACCAAATAACTACTGGTCACCCAGAAAAGGTTTTGGTCTTAGCCCTGAGAGAATCTCATATTCTGTGAGAGGACTTTGACTCTCCTGGAGAAATCATTCCTTTTGCCTCTTTTTATTTAGCTTCCACTGTACACTCATTTGGGAGATTGCAGACCTGATCAGCCTTCAAAAACTAAGGGATATTATTAGCCCATTTTTTTTAACCTTTACACAGTATCTGTTATACATTTTAGATGTTATTTTCTCTTTCAGCTTCTTACACTAGATAGATAATATGATATTTATACATGTGGGTCTGATTTATTTCACTTATGAGTATGGTCTCAAGTTGCATCCATTTACCTATAAAAGTCTCAAGTTTATCCTTCTTTATAGTGAGTAGTACTCCATTGTATAAAAATACCACGTCATTTTTATCCATTCCTCAGTTGATGGGCATTTGGGTTGTTTACAAGATTTAGCTATTACAAATTATGCTGCTATAAACATGTATGCACATATATTGCTGTGGTATGATGTTCTAATTCTTCTTGCAAAATACCCAGAAAGGCAATATCTGGGTTGAATGGGACCTCTAACCTTAGTTTTTTGAGGAATCGCCACACTGATTTCACAGTGGTTGTAAAAGTCTCCACCAATGGTGGAGAAGGTTTCCTTTTTCCTCACAGCCCCTTCAGCATTTGTTATTGGTTGATTTCTTGATGTTAGCCATTCTTTCTAGGGTGAGATGGAATCTCAGCATTGTTTTAATTTGCATCTCTCAAATAACCAATGACATCAAACATTGTTTTCATATGTTTGTTTGCTATTTATATTTCTTCATTTGAGAAGTGTGTGTTCATCTCATATGCCCATTTTTGGATTGAGTCTTTGAATTGGGGGGGTCTGATTCTTTTTTTCAATTCTTTATATATTCTAGATATAAGTCCTTTGTCTAAGGGACAGTTGGCTAAAATCTTTTCCCACCCTGTGGGCTGTCATTTCACTGTTAGTGATTTCCTTTGATGTGAAGAAGCTTGTTGATGAGATGAGATCCCGAGTGTTGATTCTTTGAAGTATTCCCTGTGCAGTTTAGGTTTTGTTGATGAAGTTTCTGCTACCCCTATGTCTTCAAGATTTCTACCTATTTTCTAGTAGATTTAGTGCTTCTGTTTTAATATTTAGATTGTTGATCCATTCTGACTTTAGTGCGTGGTGATAGACATGGGTTAGTTTTAGTCTTCAGCATATGGAAAGCCAGTTTTTCCAGCACTATTTATTAAAGAGGCTATCTTTCTTCCAGTAAACATGTTGGGCCCCTTTGTCAAAGATAAAGTGGCTGAGTGTGTTTGCAGTTGTGTCTTCATCTTCTAATCTGGTTCACTGGTCCTCAGGTGGTCGTCCTCTTTTCACCAGTACCATGCTGATTTTATCATAGTAGCTTTGTAGTATAATTTCAAGTCAGGGATTGTGTTGCCACCTGTCTTTCCTTTGTTTTGCAAGATTGATTTCACTATTGCAGGTCTCTTCTGCTTCTAGGTGAGTTTTAGGAATGTTTTTTCTAGTTCCATGATGTGTATTAATTGTATTTCAATTTTGAATTGCATTAAATCTATACACCAATTTTGGGAGTATGGTCATTTTCACTATGTTGATTCTTCCTATCTGTGAGCAAGGGATAGCTTTCCATTTTCTGTTATCATCTTTGATATTCTTTTTCAGAGTACTGTAATTTTCAATATATAGAATCTTTCCTTCCTTTGTTAGACTAATTACTAAGTATTTCATTTTTTTGGATGCTATTGGATGTTTTTGTGAAGGGTGTGGTTTACCTACTTTCCTTCTCAGTGAGTTTGTCATTTGTATAAAGGAATGCTATTGACTGATTTTTGACTTTGTATCCAGTTACACTACTGAATTTAGTTATTAACTCTAACAGTCTTTTGGTGCAGTTTTGGGGTCTTCTTTGTAGAGTATTATGTCATCTTTGAATAACAATAGTTTCATTTCTTCTGTTCCTGTCCTTATTCCTTTTATTTCTCTCTCTTGTCTAATTGCCCTGTCTAATGTTTCCAGAATTATATTGAATAGGAGTGGTGACAGTGAGCATCCTTGTCTTGTTCCTGATCACAATGGATTTTTATTAAAAAAGGGAATTTTCAATTGACAGGTGTAAGCTTTATATATTATCAAACAATATATAATTTTGGGTATATTATATATAAATTTTCTCCCTGAACATAGCATTATCTAATTATGTATTATGTTTATTTTATTAAAAATTATCCATATATATTTTTTCTTTAGCATATTATTAAAGACATGCAATTTAGTGTTTCATATAATGTAGAAGAAGTAATTCTATTAGAAGAATTCAAAATGTGCATTTTACAAATATGGCGTAGGATAGTTTTTCTTAAAAAGAGTTTTAAATCGTCATATATTTGTAATTATTGAAGGGGTACTGTATTATAATGGAATACATGCATACAATGTATAATAGTCAGATCAGAGTAATTAGACTTGCCAGTTCCTCATTTCTATGGGTTGGGAACATCTAAAATCTTGGGTTTTAACAATTGCCCTTCTCATCTGGCCACTAAAGAAAACATAAATAAATGATGGTTGAAGTGACTTACGTAAAATGTTGAAAATCATGACCAAAATATAGCCCTATCTCTGTTTACTGACACCTTCCTCCTGCACAGGAGTCATATTGTCTAAGTACTGGTCAGTCATGATGAAGGCATTTCTGGAGCCTTAACACCAAGTGTATGTGGTAGACAAATTAAATTGATTACTCCCTTCCACCCATTGAATAACTTATTGAACATCTTGTGTACTACCCAGGTCACAGGTATACAGTCTGAGAGAGAAAAAGTTCAGCAACATTCAAATAGTTGTAACAATCTCTATACAATAAAATTAGTTTCTTATCCAAAAATATATCAATGTAGTTATGTTAAGAGGAAAGTAGTCTTAGTGAATTTGTGAAATTCTCTGTCTGAGATCTCTGACTTTTGCTGGAAATTTTTAGGAAAAGTCCTTGAAATATTTAAATTTTACTTAACTGAATACACATTTTTAAAAGAATGTTGATTTTCAAGAATGAACTAGAAAGGAGGACTAGTTTGAAATGATGAATTATTATTTGGGGCCTACCAAAAATGCTACCACAACCCTGTGGTCCCATGCTGTGCAAGAGAAAACAATAGGTAATTTTCCTAAAGGCATCTAAATCAATTATACCTGCAGAATGACATTCTGGTTTATCATTTCCCTGAGTGAAAGCAAAAGAGACTAGTAGACCATCTGTTAGGAAATGCCCAGTGTAAAATTTCCTACAGGCTTTTATTGATGAAAAGAAAAAGATGCAACTGTTGTAAAACATTTTTTTTTTCTAACCTTTGGCCCTTCAGTCAAAGAGCATGGTTTTCTACCGTAACTTAATTACAGTTCTTTCAAGTGCAGAAGTGCTCACACACAGTACAGTGCGGTGTGCTCACTGGGTGTATCACCTTTCTCACTTCTGAGACATAACACCCGACACCACAATTTAAAGGAGGAGGGTTTGATTTGGCTCATGGTGTTGGGGGAATTCAGTCCATGTTTTTCTGCCTCCAAGGGAGGAGCATCAGTGTGGAAAGGAGCGGCGGAGGAAAGCTCTTCACCCCAAAGCAACTAGGAAGCAGAGAGAAAAAAGAGCTAAGGAGAGCGGTACACCCTTTGTAATGTCTGGGGAAGTGTGCAGCGTGCCACATCGCGCCACTGCTCTCCTAATGACCCTAAACACATCTGTAAAAGAACGAAATAAGCAGATTTTAAAAATAAGAGTGAATGACTTATTTGAAGGCGGTGGGAGGAGGGGAGAGAGAGAGAGGCAGAGACACAGAGAGACAGAGAGAGGGCTACTCTGGATGAGTAGGGAATATTCAAAACAGAAATTCTTGCAGATTTCAAGTCTCTAGCTCCTTTTACTGGGTTTCTTCTCACTGTGTAGAGTCCTGGATTCTGACTGGCTTCTTGGCTGTCTTTGGTTCTCTCCTTGGATTTCTTTCCACCGTAGGACTTTTCTGTTGTTTGCTGGAGGCTAGGATTATGCGGGGAGGGGGCTGGACAAGTAGTTTAGGTTTCAGGATTAAGTAAAGTGAAAGTGTGCGATTCTTATGTTAATTGTGCTCCCTGGAACTGTCCTGCATTTAGTTTCTTTTTCTGATCAGTAGCCGCAAGCCTGTCTTCTATACCTGAGATGAGGTCTTTACACTGGCTCATTTTGCTGTAGCTACTTTCAGTGGAATCTGCTTGAATCTGTGTTAGGGATTTCATTTCTTTCTTATGTGGAGGATTCATGGTTTCTATCGTTTTCTTAAGCTGCTCATGTTTTTTATCTGTATCTGCCCTAGCATCACGAAGCATGGTTTTCACTGTGGTCATCATCTCTGTAGTTATCTGAGAAATTATTTTTTACTTTGCAAACTTTAATTGTAGACAGATTTCTTCAGTGAAGATTTAGTTTAGGTAAACATGTGGCACATACATCCATTAATAAATGATTAACAGAGATATGTGGAAATCTCCAAAGTGGGACACATGAACATTAATATATGACTTTAATATTCTTTCCTGGATGTGATTAAATAATGATATAAGGTGCTAAAAGTTTCTGGAGAGAATTTAAGAATGAAGATGTGACTTCTAGAAATATTTTTAAGCTCTTTAGGACAATAGTCTTTGAGAAATTCTTTCTGATTTGATTTTTTTTCTAGAACCTCATTCATTTGCTTTGTTGTTACCACTTCAGACAGGCTGGGTGGGTGGTTTCAAACTGTCCCACCTCCCTGTCCTCTGGCTTTGCCTTTGGTGAGCTGGATGACTGGGGTTGCATCTTGTTTAAGTGTCTTCTCATTTTCTTTCTTTCTTTTTTAGTTTAATTCCTGGATTGGAGCTTATAAATTGTCTATGGTGAATTGCTTTATTGCTAGCATTTAGAACCATTAGGAAATGATGATTTCTCAGATGTGTCTTCCAGGTAAAGCTGGGTTTTGGGTTTTGAGTTTGTTGCAAGATCCTACCTCTTCAGTTTGTTGGGGATGAGAAGGTGGTGCCTACTTGGCTCAGCCCTTGGTTCTTTGGCACTGGCCCAAAGTAATTTGCCCCTTAGGAAATCTCAGTCTTGGAATACCAGGAAGAACAACTGGTTAGAACAATTATGTCACTTGGTTAATGTGGTACAATAAGCAATAACAGTAGCATGAAACACAGCCTAGAAAATGACAAACTAAGGTAACCATTAGTTTTCCACCTTTAACCATATGAACTAGATTTGTGGTTACTGTACATAACAAAATATAAAACAAACTGGAAAATTATATGTGGTAAATAAATCCTCAATATGTTAGTTTTACCTTGAGGGAAAAAAATTATAAGGGGTTAGGTAAAAAATAGAGAGGTAGAATAAGAGGAAGCCATTCGAGACAAGATTGGAGGACAAAGGGGAAATCACACAAACTTTGGGAAAGCAGAGGACAGGAGGGAAAGAGAGAAGAAATAAAAGGAGAACAGAATAGAGCAACAAGCACAAAGAAGTTAGAAACTATGTTCACACTCATATAAACATGATCAAATAATGGAGAAAAACAACAAAACCCAAAAACACACCAAAACGAAAACAAGGAGTTAGAGAAGTAAAAGGAAAAGAACAAGCCCACTTCTGGGTTTGTCTCCACTGTCACTGGTAGATAACAGTGGAGACAAAGTCTGGATCATGCTGATTTATCCCAGGAAGCCAGGAGTAATTTATTGGCGGGGTACTGGACAGTCTCCATGAGCCTGCACCTTTATTTTCCCTGAAGTTCAGGCAGGATTCTGGCTGGAAGGCTGAAACTAGACCCGTTCAGCCTGCGGCCATCAGCATACCTTCTGTGGGCTTTTCAGCTGGGAGCTGTTAGATGAACCCAGAAGTTGCTCTGAGCCTCAGTTGGCCCCTCTCCAGGATGGCTCCTGGCCAATTGCTCATCCTGTGGGATGACCAAGCCCTTAGCACTCACCAACTGGTGCAGTCCTTCATGTCCGTTGTTTCCTTCCATTGTTATGTTTCTCAGTGGAGGCCTCTGGCGTCGCCAGCAGTCACTGTATGTCCCGTTTAGTGAGTCCCAACTCAGGGAGAAAGCTCTACCGGCTACCTCCTTCTTCACTGAAATCTCTGTCCTCACTCTCCCTGTTGGCCTCAGTTCTCACTTTAGATCCTTCCTGGGTCCAGGGACCCACTTCCATCCCTCTTGTCTTCCTTGCATTGCTATATTACAGTGTCCAATCAGCAACTCTCAGAGAGGCTCTTTCTCTGCTGCTCACCACTCCACCATCTTCTCAGAAGTTCCTGAGTTTAGTTTCTTTGACTTTGTCTTCCTGATTCTTCCAGTCTAGCTGCTTTCACCTTTCTAATTGCTTGAGTCTCATCTGTAGAGCAGAAGCCTAAACTTCCTCCAGCTGCCCTTTGTAAGTCTCTCCACTAACTTTTAACGAGAGTTTAATGAGGCCTTCATCCCATCTTTTCACTACCTATGGGGCTCCACCCCTGCACCCTCAAAGACACATCCCCAGTTACACACCCCCTCAGACCACACCCTCCACCCTAGCAGCACAGGACCAAATGCACCGATAAGTGTAGAGCCCCCAGATCCAGGTACCTTCGGGATGCCCCACCTCTGAATACATGAGACTTTTGGGGTTACTTTTAGATCTAAACCATCACATTAGGTAAAAACAATACAGCCAAAATCTTCATTCCAACTCTCCAGTGAGAGTTGGTCGCTCCTGAGAGCCAGTCCATTAACCAAAACTTGTTCACTAGAAATGATACTAGAAATCCAGTGCTAATTCTTGTTTTTCCAGGTACTTTTAAAAATTAATAATTCTCAAAAAGAAATCTTCATAGAAATTAGAAAGCACCACAGAGACATGTTTTCCCCACATGTAGCTTTTTCTGAGCTGCAGAAAATGTCTTTATAAAGACAATTTAAACATTTGCATAAATCTAATATATAGAACAGCTTGAAAAAGAAAAATCATGTATAGTTGTATCATCTTGAGACCAGATTGCCTGGGCTTTATTTCTGCTTGGACTCCTCTGTAGATGAGTGACTTTGAAAAATTTTACTAAGCCCTTCTGTGATTCAACTTCCTCATTTGCAAATGGAGTTAATCGTGCCTACTTAATAAAGTTGTTGAGGATTACTTTAGATTATACAAAGCTGTTAGAGCAATACCTGGCTCATAATATGCCTTTAGTAAGTGCTTAGTATTATCAAATTTGAAATTTTGCATTAAAAAACCTAGGTTTGGTTTGATCTCTAGCAAAAAAAAAATGGTTCTTTTTAAACATAGTCCAAGTTCTTTTTTTTTTTATTGGACATTGTTATGGCTTACATGTCAAAGTTCCTCTAAATCTTCATGTGGACATAGGTGTGGAGTTCCAAAGGTGGCTGGACTAGGGTGTGTGACTGTGGATTAAGGGTGTGATGCTGGGATTAACGGTGCGGACAGTGGAAGCCCCACCCTGGCCCCATCCTGTGGCCTCAATCAATAGGTTTATTTCGTGGATAGAATATAATGGGACAGAAAGAAGGCAGGCTTGCTGCTGCTGCTTGCTATTTTGCTACCTCTTGTCTGCTTGCCATGGACTATTTCTCCTCTGTGGTCCCCTCTGCCAGGCCATCCTGCCTTGGAACCAGTCAGCCATGATCTGAAACCGCCACAAAGTGACCGGAAATAAACTTTTCCTCCTTGAACTTGTGTGTCTCAGGTATTTTTTTCTCAGCAATGAGAAAAGTAACTAAGACAGGTGTAATCTCAGTGCACATATGGTTTTAAACTTAATTTTCCACATATCTGCACAATGTTTTTAACTTGGGGTTATGTAGAACTCATAGGTATTACCACTCACAGCCTCGTGAGCTGCTTGCATCAGCATTTCTGCAGTATGCTAAGAAGGCCTCATCCCCCTCAGCACCACCCTGTACTCATTGTCCCTTGTTGTTTATTCATATTTGTGCTCTACTCATATTATTACTTTATAATAATAAATAATACCACAGTGAACATTTTGGACCATTTTTATTCTTAGAAAATATGATTGTTAAGAAAAAAATAAGAATTTAAAGACATTTCAATATAACTTTCCAAAATGGCAGCCATAAGCTACAATATCACAAATACTGTGTGAATATCTTTCAGCCCTTCTTCACTGGTATTTCTATTATTGTATTTGTAAACGTGAATATTTTGGATTTTTGTTATTGTGCTTTGCATGCAACTGTCGCTCAAATCGCTTGATCACTAAACCATGGGGATTATTTCCCTACACACTTTTATTAATCCTTCTTCACATTTGGTGGGGATGGTTTTTATCTTCAGGTTTAGTTTTATGATTTGCACATGTGTGATTTTACAAATTTCTTTTTGTGGGGGCACTGAACTCAGGACCTTGTGCTTACCAGGTAGGTGCTTGTGCTGCTAAGCTATATCCCCAGCCCCAACAAATTTTTGTATACTTGAATATTTTTTCTTTGAATCTTTTAAAAATCACATCTGAGTTGTGTCCAGATAAAACTACCTTGTTCTATATTTCTTCTTTTTTTCTCCACTTGGAAATAAATTCTTAACTCTGGAGTTTATTTTGATATGCTATATAAGAAGAAAGAGTTCTAAAACATTAAAATTGCTGAAAAGCATCATATCAGATTAAACACTGGATATTTGGACTTTTGAGACAATAAGGGAGAAATGCAACAGGATACTGTATCATACATGATAAGATGAGAGGAAATGCCAGGTTATTTGAGGAGAGACTTTGCTTTCCCCTTTGCATTAAATTGTCCTAATTCCAAACAACAAACTCTATTTGGAGCCATAAATAAAGAAAAATGGTACTGAGGACAATGCTAAACTCCCAATCTCCCAAGGTTATCAGAACTAATTCATCTTTTTTTCACAAAATTAATCTTAACAATACATGCTGCTCATTTTTCAAACTAAGGAATGCTTAATGTGCTTAGTGTGGGCTAGAAATATTGATTTCTTAATGTAACCCTTAAACAGATATATTATCTCATTAACTACTGGCAGAGTCTATTTTAATTCTTTTCACCCATAAAAAATAAAAGTGCTGTTTATGGTTATAAACATGAGCATACTTAGCAATATTTCCAGCCCGGGAAGATTATGTTCCAGAAATGCTATCAAAAGCTTTGCCTCATTTGGTGACTGTAAAGAATGTGAGGTGAACGAATGAATGTGGAAGAGACTACTCCGCAGGTTTTAGTGGAAGCAACAAGGCATATCATTTCATACCTCGGTGCAGGCAGGCGGAGGGTGATAAGGGCATCTGTCCAGAACAAAGAGAGTGGAATTGAAAGAAGGCAAGGGACATTAGGCAGAAAGATGTTAATAAACATCTGAGGTCAAAGTTATCTGGCAGTCTTGCACATCAGTGGGCAAAATCCTTGAGGTGTCCATTGTAAATTTTTGGGTGTCTCCAAATGTCTGAGGATCTGCAAGATGCCTTGTCCTATCTTATCTTTTTTACAACATCATGTATTTGCTGATGACAGCCTTGATGCTGAACTGAATCCTCACTGAGAACAATGCCTCTGCTGGCAAACGGGTTGGGGGCTGGTAGAGTCAGTCTACTTCAAGCCTTACAGTTACCTCACTCTAGTTCAAAACCTTGTATTTCACTTTTTAAACAGTTAATTACAGTACATCAAACATTTGTTAACCACCTGCTTTATACAGGCACTATGCTAGATGCTGTGGGTAAAAAAATAAACCAAGAAAAGGATTTTACTGGTACAACTTCAAACCTAGTTGTAGACAGACAGATGACTGCAAAATACTTTGTTAAGTTCTGACATTTAGACTATTTAACTTCTTGGGTCAGAGATTTCTCACCCTTTTGTGACATTACCCTCATGACAACTGAGAAGGGCTGTAGATTCTCACAGACTTTTTTGCCATCATCCCATACACCCAGTTCCTCCAACTGCTTCATCACTACATACTACCAAAGTCCCAAGAAGAAAACTTCATTTGGATGGATAGCCCGCCTTCTCCTAAGAGAGTATGGCACTAGCTAATAATGTCTTGTGCTCTTGTTGGCCTCAGTCTCTACCTGCAATCCAGAACTCCAAAGGTCACTCGAGGACACCCTTACTCTTCTCTCATCCATATCCCCACCAGGGCTGACCCAGCTCATCTTCTGAGATAGCATATTCAGGGTGGCGTGGAAATAGAATCTTCTATCCATATCTGTATATCTCTCTTTATCTGGCACAGTCTCCCATTCCTTCCAAAACTGCAGTCTCTTCTAGTGTGGTAATTTAAACTTAGGGCTTGAGCAGTAAAATCTTTTTTGCCTTTAAATTCTCTGAACAATAATTGTACCTACTTGAACTAAGCATTGTCGCAACCCCACTCCCTTCAGCCCTTCCGAATGCTGGCTATTTTGACTCCCATACCCAAGTGTCTGGGTCCTGAAGGCAGCACTGAACATTATTTTGTTTCTCATTGTTACTTTGTTTTTAGGATCTCAGACCCTTGAGGTTGCATATGAACTGTTTTCATCTCCTTTCTTCCTAGTCATTCCACCTCATGATGGAAGAGTTTAGCCACTGGCTCACTGCCTGGTCTTTCTCTACTCCTCCAGTCATTGCTTCTTGTGACTTCATTGTCTAAGTAGATCATTGGTTCTCAATTTTCATGACACATTTAAATGACACATGGTGTTATGGTTTGTGTCTACATGTCACCCCAAATCCAGCCAGCTTTTAGAGTTTATGACTGATCCATGATCCAATGCTGGGATTATGGGTGTGAGAACTATACCCACGCTAGGGCGGATAGTTTGCATATGTAAGGGAGAGAAAGAGGCTGCTTGCCGCTATTCTCCCCTTTTTGCGCTTGTTGTTTTGATGTGCTCCACTGCCATGAACGTTTGCCCTCTGCCATGTGCCACTCTGCCTCAAAACCAGCCAAGTATGGACTGAAACCTCCACAAACTGTACGCTAAATAAACCTTTCCTTCCTTCATTTTGGGTGTTGGGTATTTTGCCCCAGCAACGAGAGAAAAGTAACCAAGACACATGGGATGTTTTAAAGTTCGCTTATATTTAACCATTCCCACAAACCACAACTGTACTTAAATAGTCAATGTAGGGATTTTCTTGGTAGAGGGAGGACTCTTGTCATCTGAATGTGCAAGGAGGGTTAAGTACGACTTAAATCAGTGTATCGTCTCATTTCCCTCAATCATTTGTATAGTGAGACTTCCTCACTCCACATCCCTTTCGGCAACCCACCATCATGTTCTTCTATTGCCATGCCTATGCCATAGAGCTTGTCATTACAAATAACCTATATCTTTTTCCATTATTTTACTTTTTTATATACTCATCCTCTTTTTCTGACTCCCCTCTCAGGTTCGACTCCATCCCCATATTCACTGATCCACCTCTGGCATTTCCCACCATTTCCCCTCTTGCCTTCTTCTTTCACTTATACTTCACAGCTTGTCATCCCAGTTCCCCTACATAGGGGTGAAAGAGCTCCCCGCTTCTACTTCACTGGCAAGCTCAAACCCTGATTATACTCAACATGCACCTGATCTACATCTGCACTTCAGCAGGCAGATTGAATAAGAGGAAAACACAGTTTCCCACCTAGCTGCAGATTATGTTTTCAAAATACAAGTTTGTTCAGTCAACCTGGCTTAAAACTCTCCCATGGGGCTTGCTGTAACATTGAGATCCAGGTAAGTCCTTAAAAAGTTTACAAGGTCCTTTGTCATGTGATTCCTGAACTGCATTTCCGCATGAACTTTTCTACTTTCTCATTGTTCAACCTATTTATGCCAACTTGGCTGATTTTACTTCCTGGAAAGTCCCAATCTTAGGCCTTCTTTTAGGTCTTTCTATCTGTCATTTGTTTTGCCTAGAATGTTACTCTTCTAACCTCTTCAAGGGTCAGTCTCTTATCCCATAGAAAGGATAACTTCTATGAAAAGGAATTCTCAAAACTTCTTGCCTAAAAAAGCCAAAGCTGCCCAGCCATTTCCTCTCCCCTTAATTTTTGATATTCCTCTGTATTACACATCACAACTTAAGCAAAAGTTAAATGCTTATGTATTTTCTTATGTTTCTTTTGTCAGAATAGGCCTCCTGAGGGTTGGATTTTATCTTATTTATAATGACACCCCTAATACTTATCTAGAAATCTCTCAATAAATATTTGCTCAATAAGTGAGTAAAAGTCATAACTATAACTGATGTTAGTATTCATGCAAAGAGGTAACCATTCTGGTACACTTTATTATCCATTACAAAATGAACACATCACTATTTAGGTTCCACCTACAACTTGCTTATCACTGAATGCTACCCTAAGTGCTGCACTTTGATTCTCACTTTTCTCCGCCCTGCGAACACTGTCCGTGCTGACTCTGACTGGGTTAGTCAGGCATGCCACCTGGCTAAAGGAGAGCCAGCTATAGTTTCACTGCTGTCCCGCCAGCTGGCCTGGTTTGAAAGCGGAACCCTACTGAATCATTATGCTGAAACCTGTTCCTGGGTAGGATGGAGTAGCCACCAAAGGACCATCATTAGTGTCTTATCTATACTGTTACCAATTTGAAGGTTTTGAATGTTTATTAGTAGGGGATTGGGTAGCTACATAGTATAGGAATGATACTATTATAAATATTAAAATAATGTAAATAAAAATGTTTGAAGGTTATATTTATACCCTTACACTGTATGTACACGGTATATAAAATAACTTTCATGAAATATTGCATATAGTTATGCATTATATATATATTTATATGAAGTAACAGATTAAGATATATTGCATATATTATGTCTATACACATACACCTAACTTTATAGTTTACCAAGTTCTTTGGCAGACCTTGAACTGCAACTTGCATTCAAATTCTGAAATATGGCTTTATGATAATCCTTTTCAATGACTGCCAAACATTTACATTCCAAAGAAAATACAATGGAGGTAAATAGACCTGAGTGTAATTGTATCATTTTATTAGAATTAAAAAGTTAAAATCCAATTGTTTAAAGATCAAGCTATAAAATAATAAAAGCCTGATTTTAATGTTCTCATCCATTTGATAAAATCAAATATATGTCTAGTAAAATTATAATGATTTACTCTTTAACCTGTAAGTTCTGCAAGCACACAAAGCAGGAAATTCAGCTATTATGTATTAAATCTCTTGGAGTAGCTTAATTATAATTTAAATATTAAGGCATCACACTGATTATTGTTTGAAACAGCAGCTCAAAAATGACATGTAATTGAGCAATAAAATACATTTTGAGTTGAAAAGTAAAATGAATAGACTTAGTTTGTATTTAACTGGGCATTCTTCCAGTTTGTTTAAAATTCACTCTACCATAGAACTTTTATTCATTTATTTGATAAATATTTGTAGAACAACTGCTGCACCAGTACTATGAAGAGTGATGAAAAGGAAAGATGAACTCTACCTTCTCAAAACAGACTGTTAGTCAAATACATAATTTATCAGCAAATTAATTAATTATATATATATATATATATGTATATATATATATATATATATATTAGGAAGTATAAGTAGGATCAACATTATTTTTGAACTGAGGTATAGAGATGCATTTCTTATAAAAGAATATTTATAGTTTCTCAATCCTATTGCTCTGAAACAGTCTGGCAGGAGGTGGACTCTCCTTGTAGCTTGGTTGGAAACTGACTGCACAATTGAACACTGACTTGCTTGAAGATCAGTATCCATATTCTCCTGCTATATACCATAGAATCTTGGGTTGTAGAGATCTGAGAGCAAAGCCAGGGGCTTGCTGAGCTGTAAGAAAGTCTTACGGATAATATGCTCCTGATGTCCTCAGTGTCACGGCCTAAATGACCAGTGACCAATGTCATTGGTCCATTGACCATTCTGAAGGAACAAACAAACCATTTCTGTGGTCGAGTGCTGAGTGAAAGGACAGAAAGGAGTGGAGCAACTAAGGACTAGAAACAGGAAAGTTAAATCTCAGACTTTGCACACTTAGTATGCCAGAGCTAATGTGTAATGTTTAACACTATAAACATGCTGCAGCAGGTACTATCATAATTTTAAGATGAGAGAACTTAGGTCAAGAAACACTGAAGAATGTGGCGCTTAACAAGTACATGAATCTGTGATTAACGTCTAAGTGTCCAGTGTCCAAGTCTTTTAAACTCCACACCTAGCACAACTTTTATATACTTCCAGGCTAGTAGAATAATACCTAAATAGGTGAGAGATGCAAAGAATAACTGTAGAAGAATGTGTGAATGTATTATAAATATGCTAAATGCTACTGAGTAAAGCCATTAATGTTATTTAAATTTAGAACTGTCTAACTTGATTTGTTGTTGGGAACTCAGCTATTCCACATGCAGTTTGTTTTTCTTTACTTTTCTCTATTCTGCTCCTACCAGGAATTAGTTTGACTTTAACATATCTTCTGAGTAGATATCACTGTAACCGATTGAATTTCTCATCTCAGTTTTTTATCATGCCATGGTCAATTTGTACCACTCTCTCACTTTCCTCTTTGGTTAGTGAGTTATCTTTTTTCTTCTCTTAGACTTGGGTTTAGATGTTCAACTTGCTTTGGTCAGTGGGATGTTGAAGACAGAGCAGAGACCCAAATGTGTCTGAATGGTTTTCCTTTCCTCTCACGCATTTGAGTATGAGAAGAACGTGTCCTGGGTAGCTGTTTCCTTATCACATAGCATGAAGCACTTAGAACACACTTGAAGTAAACTTGCGGACCAGCTCCATAGCCAGCCAATCCATAGCCTGAAAGGCTCTACTACCGACAGATCAGTGTTAAGACAGATGGTAGTGTAGCCGAAAATGCCCCCCATCCAGCATACTTCAGCTTCTGTTAGTTGCCCAGGTAACAGTACTTGTTGCAGTTTTTGTTACTACTATCTCCTAAGAATTGCTGGTCACTATGACGCATATTGTAAGAACCAATTAAAGACAGCCAAGTACTCCATTTCTGTACTTCCTGCTTACTTATACCATAGAAGCCCCAAGCCACCAGAGATCAGGGCCTGATATTTTGGGGATAATCCTGGTGTGTGCTGTTGTTAAATAAATCTGCCTCCAAATCCTGGGTGTCATTTTGGTGTTTCTGCTGCCGTAGCAGTAGTAGTTGTAATCATGAGTTGTAAGAGTCTTTTGTTAGATAGTGATATTGTGCCTCTAGGTGACATCATTGGCACATAAAATTACTAGAGATATATAAAGAACATTGTACCCTATCTTTATATTTTATGAGTTACCTGGACGGGAAGTTGGAATGGAAGGGCCATGATTTGGGGATTTGAATACATGGCCTAAGCACCTGTGAAAGAACTGTTGCTGGGTATTTATTTGCTGGGCCAGGTTAAGCTGAAGGTGAGGAGTAGAGGAGCACACTGCCAGTGGGGAAGCTCCTTCCAAGTCAGTTTCATCAGCTCGGCCCTAGGAACCAACCAAAGGCTGCCTGTCAGTGGATAATAGGGCAAGGAACAAAGGGTTATACAATGGTTGTCTTGGCTTCTTACTTTGCAGCTTTACAAATGAAAGGAATAAACTGCTGAACATAGTTGTTCTATTACTAATTGACTTTATCTTGTTTCCTTATAGAATGGTATTTTCAGATAAACAGGGTTTGGGTTTCTTAGATATACTGGTATATACTTTGCTTCTGAAGTAAAGCTGTAGATTAAAGTTACTGGAACAAAGTACTAAAAATGAAAGTCCTTGAGGCAAGATTAGTCTCAGTCTAGATCATTGCTCAGTGAAGGATTTAGTACAGGAATATATCAGGCAGTGTTGTGCAGGTGGGGATTTACTACACTATTTAATAGAAACACATGGGGCTTATCATGAAATATACTGGTGTGATGTGTCTGACACTTCTATGGATTTTGGCATGAGCACTAAAACTCTGATACAAGATGACAAAGATACTGGCATGAAGCAATTTACTTCAAGAATCACAGCTATTTGGTTTATATAGTCAACAGCAGAAACAGTACGTTAGCCAGGTTAGAAATACTTATGTGTTATTACCAGTTTTAAGACATCTTTTGATAGATTTAAACCATTTTCTGTTAGATTTCTCCACTTGGTTCTTTTATTGACTTTTAAAACTACTTGGACATCTTGGAAAATTGTACCAGTAGTCAGGGATTGTTTTGCTACTTGGGAGTGTAAAATATTCATCTCATGACTGTGAGAAGAGGAAGAGTTTTCAGAAAAATTTCTTTATTCATGGGAAGGCTAGTTTTCTAGTTTTTAAAGTCACGTGCTATATTTCTATAGATGTAGTCAACCAATACTTAGTTTTGGGGAAGAAATAACATTGTGGAAAGGGACCAAGAGATGGAAAGAGTAGGAAGAGAGGATAGAGGGTAGAAGACAAAGAAAAAAAAGAGAATTAAGATGTGTTATATATATGTACCAACTTCCCATGAGAAATGTAAGCGTTTTATAGTATAAACATATGCTAATATAGACAGAAACCCACAAACTTCATCTTACTGTAATTCTTCCTCATCCAAACTATGACAACCATAAAACACTTGGATACTGAGATAACTAACCACCCTTTAGTTAGGGCTCAAAATATTCTGCCTAAAATTCAGGGATACAATATTACTTTCTTCCAGTAGTTTCTTACTGTAAATGAAACAGACAACCAGCAATTAAGTGCCTTGAAACAACAACTATGTATCTTTCAGTTTTGTAGATCAAAGCCTGGTGAGGATCTGAAATCAAGGTGTTGGCACGGTTGCATTTTGTCTGGAGAATCTAGAGGAGAGTCTGTCTCCTTGCCTTTTCCAGCTTCCAAAGGCTTCCCAATCCTTCCATTTGTGTCTACCTTCCATCTTCAAAGCCAGCAGTGGCTAGTTAAGTCTTTCTCATGTTGTGTCATCCTGACCCTATTTTCTCCTTCTTCCATATTTAATAACTCTTGCGACTATACTGGGAACACTCAGATATCCAGGACAATCTCTCTGTCTTAAGGTCAGTTTATTAGCAAACGTTCTTTCATCTGTCACCTTAATTCCTCATTACCATACAAGTTAACATATACACAGTCCGGGAGGTTAGGGTGGGAATGTGTTTCGGAGGCATTATTCTTCCTAACACACACCCTTTGTATGATTGTTATGAGAATTAAAATGGAACAATATGCATACAAATGGAGCCCATAGCAAACAATTAATAAATGCTAATTAATATTATTACCTCATAAAATCAGAGTCTCAGGTATGTTTCTGCAGATTGAATGCTCATCTGACACAAATACTAGCACCTTTCATGCTTAGATAAATATTCATGGAGGCTGGATTTCGGAAACTCCATTTAAAAAAATTTATTAGCACATCTTTGCAGTACATAATGATAACATTCATCATGGGGAGCTTGTATAGGTGTGTTATGGTTGATACATTGTGTGAACTTGGGGAATCGTGAGGTTTGGCTAAGTGACTCAGCAGTTCTACATCCTGGGATGAAAAGGACAGGCCCTTCCTGCTCTAGGATGTTGTTCACTGTGTCAGCGTGAGAGGTTTAGAAGGTTAACTATGTGATTCATCAGGGAGCCAGGGTGCTTACCTTGTATTCATCCTGAGCCTGTGTAAGAGGAGGGCATGGAGTTTATGTGAGTGCTACACGCCCCCTGGGTGGGGGGAGCCTGCTTACAATATAAGGGAAGGAGAGAGGCCAGAAAGAGGCTTGCTTGCTCTACCACTACTCCCTTTTGCTCTGGCTGCTTTGCTGTTCCACCAGCAGGAGCTTTTGACCTCTGCCATGTGCCACTCTGCCTCTGTGCCAGCCAAGTATGGACTGAAACTTCCACAAACTGTAAGCTAAATAAACCTTTCCTTCCTTCATTTTGGATTTGGGTATTTTGTCTCAGCAAAGAGAGAAAAGTAAACAAGACAGAATTTGGTACCAAGAGTGGGGTCATTGTTGTTACTGTACCTGACCACGTGGTTGAAGAGCCTTTGGAAATAGCTCATGGTAAGAGTTTGGAAAGATCTGGAGATGTCGTCTGAAAGAGTGGAGCTGGAATGCCTTCAGCTGTTCTGTCTAGGAGATTCTGGTCAGAGCTCAAAAGACCAGAAGCCTGGTAGAAATCTTTCCATTAAAGACCACGTTCAGGAGGTTTCTGTTGGGAAAAAGGACTGCATTGGTTGTTGGACTTCAGATGATGTGTGTTATGGCTTGGCAGAAAGTTTGTCTGCATTTTGCTGGTGTCCAGAGACTTTGCCTAAGACTGAGATTAAGGGTGGCAGCAAACAGATTAATCTGGCAAAATAAATTTCAAGGCAGTCAAATGTTGGGGAAGTGGCATGGCTATTGTTGGGGGCTTTTAACCAGATTTATATTGAGAATCAAGAGCAAAGAGCCCAGAAGGACGATTTAAAATATTGTGAGACTGGCCAGAAAGGAAGCACCAGTAAAGATCTGGACTGAAAAGATAAGGCTGAGGAGATCTCTATTGCTGAGAAGGAACAAGAGAATGGAAAAGATGGTGCAAGGGTATCACAGGAAGCAGCAAGTCTCCACCCTTTGCAGCCTCAAAACTGTAAAGGTGAGAGACCTTGCCTTGAGAAGGAAGCCAAAGAACATCATGTACCAGAATGGCAGCAGCAGCCATACCAGGTTCCAGAATGGTGGCAGCATAGAGAATTTGCTCCTCAGAATTGGACTCAATGTCCCCAGCGATCCAGGCACTTGACCCCTATGGCCAAGAGAGAGGAAAGTTTGGCTACTGCTCCAGGTGGCAGCAGAATTTGGCATCATCCATGTGTCCCTGGCTTTAGGTGTATGGAGAATGCAAGAGTTCTGAGGTTAAAGAGGTTCCCACCCAGATTTCCAAAGGCCTGGAAGGCCAGGCAGTGTGCCCCTGAGAGGGCAATATGTGAAGCTGTGAGTGTGAAGCAAAAGGTGCACTGGAGACCTCAGAAGTTTAGAAAAGACAGGACTGTGGATCATCTGAGGAAAGCTGCTTGGAGGGAGCAAAGCAGGCGTAAGAGAGAAGCCATGAAGGCTGTAACAACCACAAGTGCCATGGGCGTGGACTCACGCAGGCCCTTTGGAGTTCACAATGTGCCACAAGTTGCTTCAGATGCTGGATGTGGAATTACAGGACATAATATTAGCCCTGCTGGATTTTGGACTTGCTTTGGTCCCAATGCTCTATATCTCCCTGTTGGTACCTTTTGGAATGGTAATGTTTATTTTGTGCCATTGAATGTTGGAAATGTTTAACTTTTCATTTGTACAGGGGCTTATAACTAAAGTTTGCCTTACATCTTGGAGGAGACTTGGGCCTTGCACTTTTCAGCAATGCTGAAACTCTGGATTTTGGCAACTCTTGCAGATGGACTAAATGCCTTTTGCATAAAGGGGTGTGCGTGAGTCTTTAGGGGGCAAAATGTTATGATTCTACTGTAACATAATGTCTTTGTATGTGGAAACTGGTTTAAAGAAATGCGTCTGATTACCAACTTGACAGGGGGTGGATTGTTATGGTTGATATGTTGTGTCAACTTGGGGAGTCTAGAGGTTTGGCTAAGTCACTCAGCAGGAAGCCAGAGTGCTTACTTTGTACACATCCTGAGCCTGTGGAAGAGGAAGGCATGGACACTGTGTGAGAGCTACATGCCCCTTGGGTGGGGGTAGGCCATTTACAATAAAAGGGAAGGAAAGAGGCTGCTTGCCACCATTCCTCCCTTTTGCTGGTTGTTTTTGCTGTGTTCTGCTGCCATGAATGTTTGCCCTCTGCCATGTGCCACTCTGCCTCTGTGCCAGGCAAGTATGGACTGCAACCTCCACAAGCTGTAAGTTAAATAAACCTTTCCTTCCTTCATTTTGGGCATTGGGTGTTTTGTCTCAGCAATGAGAGAAAAGTAACCAAGACACTAACTATGTAGCCCAGGCAGGCCTTGAACTTCCAACAGTCCTCTTGCTTCAGCCTCCAGAGTGTTGGGCTTACAGGTGTACACAACTCTTGGCTAACAAATGTCTGTTAGAAAGGGTCTGAGTGTAATTTCTGCCTGAGTGTGTACTTAAAGAACTTTCTTAGATGTACAGTGCTAAATTATGCAGTTTCCTCAGGTTAATACAGGAATAAGAAATCTTGACAGTGAAACTGAATCCAACATGTTTGTATGATAATACTGAAAACCAAGTAGATCTAGACCCATTTTTAAATTTGATACTGCAGGTATTGAGTGGACTTTAGTCATCAAATTTAATTCCAAGTTGGGCTTTGATGTATTTCTTTACTTAAGACTGTCCTCTCTGAAGTATGATTTTTCTAGGGCAAGTGTTTTGCTGGAAATTTATGGGTAAATCCATTCATCATGGAATTCACTTTTCTTACTTTAAAATACAAAAACTATGATTGGGGTAATCTCTGTTTTCAAAGAGTGAAGAGCCAGTTACTGAACTGTGCATTGACAGCCCAAAGGATGAGTGCTTCTCTAAGGGGGAAGAGAGGCAGAGTGGCACGTGGCAGAGAGCAAACGTTCATGGCAGCAGAGCACAGCGAAAGCAACCAGCAAAAAGGGGGAAGACTAAAGACAACTAACACTTGACTATGTGACGGGACCCACAGGAAGGAGCATGGCTTAAACCCAATATCTGTGAAATAGTGGGTAGCTAGAAATCGTCCAGCAGTTATTGTTGATGCTCTTGTTTTTCACCTCAGCTTTCACACATTTCTAAGGCATAAATTGTATAAATTTCTATCCTTTTTCTCTGATGAGACTTTCTTCCGATAGACCAAAGTTGAACTCAATCATTCAGGACCCTGAATTCAGGCCTCATATACCAAAATATTATTACATGTAGTCGCCATAAAATTTGAGATATTTTACATTTGTATACTGTCTTCTAAATCCAGTGTGAGGTTTATAGTTATGGCACATTTCAGCTGGGTATACCTGCATTTTGGTGCTTAGTAGCTACTTGTGACTTGTGGCCTGTTGACAGGTGAGAGCTGTTCAGCTGACTGCCTAGAGCAAGTGTGATCTCACTCATCTCTGCATCCTGAAAAATGCAGCTTACAGTCCCCTTATTTGGTCATTTTCTCATTCACTCATTCTCTTGCACTTTGAACAAACATTTATTGAGCATCATGTGTGAGAAAGAGTAGTAAGTGAAGCAGTGTTTGTTCATGGAATCAGACTAATTTTAACCTGAGGGGGTGGTAGTGGAGCAGGGACCTACACGTGTTTCCAATTATATTCAAACTTGAAGGAATTGCAATTCCACAGAGAACCACCAGTGACCCCTCCCCAGTGCCCTTTCTCATACAGGATCTACTGAACCAGGGTTACTGAGACAATCATGCTAGATTCCCAGGGTGTGGCTGTACAAATAAGGTTGAGGGACATTGAATTAGGAAAATATACAAATTGCCATGGGATACTGAGGGAGTCTTGGAGAACTTCATTGGAAAGATTTTCTCTGTATTTTGCAGAGAGGAACTTGTCTGTTTAGGGAAAGACATTCTAAGTAAATGACAGAAAGAATGCAATGTGCGAAGTCATGGAAGGGAAGGAGAGACTCAATCACTGCATAGGGTGTGTGTGTAAAGAGCATTGGACTTGTGATACAGTTTGGAACTAAGTTCTGATAAGTACTGTGTACTTCACCAAAATTGTCCTCTTGTTTTTTCTAAGGAGTTAGCATTAGTCATCTTTATTTATAACCAATAGTTGCTCCATAGTCCAATTCAAATGTCAGTAGTATCCGAGACTAGAGTTACATCTGTCCAGCTTCTCTCCTGCCCTTCTCTTCTAGACAGCTGAGTTTTCAGACATTAATATGAACCAAAGGCTGAAAAAAATTCCCTCTGTCAACTGGTTTATCTTATTACTGACATGAATAATCAAATTCAATGGGATTAAAGGAGCTATAACACACTGTCAAAAGCCATTAACAATATAAGAACCACAAGCCATAAAAAACTGTTTGTGTATCTTAGAGTTTTCCTCTTGAAAGGAGGAACTCAAACTAAAGGAAACAATGTGTTTCATTTATGAGTCCTGAGTCCTCCTGGGTCTTATCATCAGCTCTATGATTTGATTTTTCTCTCTGAAATTTAGGAGCAGTGCTGTCTGCTTGACAATCTCTCAGGTACAGTATATGTGCTTTTTAAAAAATGGGATTAAATACATGGGTATGTTAAAGTGTGTACACTATCCACATCTTCAGAAGGAAAAAAACGAGAGCATAATAAAACCTGGGGTGAGGACACTTTGTACTCATTTCTGTCATTTGAAAGATCATCTTGTTCACCTTTTAGGACCACTGCTGTATTTTCACTGAATGAATGGTGCCATATATTCCTGAATTCAAGCACTTGCCCCTTTCCCACACATACGCTTGTAGATGTTGTCTGCTGCAGTTGATTGGCTGCCAATGATGCATGGGACTATCAGGAATATAACACATTGGCAGAACTACAAAAATTATACAGGAGCTGTAAATAGCACTACCTTGAAATGATCCTGGTGCCACTTTCAACTGGTTCTTTTCCTTAATGAAAAAAATCATTGCCTTCTATTTAATAACTCCACCAAAATGTCAAGAGAATGGAGACTACTTATGCCTGCCTGATGTATTTCCCAATATACCTACTGCCCCTTCTGAAATGATCAATCAAACTAGATAAACAAAATGAAATATATGCCTACACTACCACTTTCCCTATTTAAAGGACCTAGTCATCTCAGTCACATGATGAGCCTGGGTTGAAGTAAAATGAAATGAAAATGGAAGGAAAGAAAGGCAACCTGTGGCAGAAGTTTTCCAAAGTGCTAAATAATATAAATAACATCTCTCCACAGCCTTCTGGGGTGTCTGATAGATTTTCTTTTTTGCAAATGTAGGCAGGAGGAGGTGAGCTCCAGGCTTAACTGAATTCTCTGTATGAGAGATTTAGTTAAATCCTTGAAGTTTAATCATGATTTATGTTGATAAAATAATGGTAAATCTCCAGGGGCAAATTCTATGGATTAAGTTTACTAGGAGCACTGCCAAGGATCCTTAAACAATGCTCATAGATTTCTTGTGAGAAGAAACCTTAATGCATTACTTGAAGCACAGGGAAATGGCTTACTACTGTTCCCAAATTGTGTTCTGGGAGCTGCTCCAGGTAGCAATAAGCTTTCTCCAGTGGCTGTAGTTATATTCCCTACGTTAGTGGGTTCTGGAATATTACCTGTGGTATTGAGGTGGGATTCCCCTACCTGATGTCCCATCCTTGATACCCAGAAAAGCCTTATGAACAAAGCAAGAGGTTACTTAGGATAATTAAAATTATACTTTGGAATGAAAACTATAATACAGTTCATAGTATTTTAACTGAAGCATAATTAATTATAAGATTTAAGTAAATATTTATAGATTTCTGCCAAAACTTTTACCTTTTTTTCCCCAACAGCTAGCCAGGTGTGAGCAAACTCTGCCTTGTTTGGTTTTCCTTTACGTTCTATCTCATCTCCTCTAAGCTGTATTACTTTTGCTGTCCCTATCTGCCCTTTACTAGGATGGTAATTATTGGTTTTGTTTTTGTTTGTATGCTTGTGTTTCTCATAGTAGCAAAAAATTCTTGGTCACTGAATGATTTCATTTATGGTCTCTGTTAAGTATTTTAATAGCGGATCCCTCACACTTTGACCTAGGCACTCCTCCAGAATGACTTCTTTCCTTATTTGATTAGATCTATTGCCTTTTGCTTCTCTTGGACATCATCTATTGCTATCTCTTATTCTGTCTGCTCTGCTCACATTCTCCTTAACTTTAAAAACTGGGGGAAATTGTTAGGTTCTGTCCTCTTTTGAAGGAAGAATAATATTCAGACTGAGCTTGAATTGAAAAGTGAGTTCTCTCTTGGTAGGAAGACGGATGCCAAGGTATTTCCTGTGGAAACACAGCTGAGTTCCTCTGTGGCTGCTGTGGAGGCTCAGGGGTCTTCCTCTATACAAAACACATGTGCCATCCAAGAGTGTCCCAAATTGTTTTAGGAAACATTCTGAAATACTCCCGAAGTGCCTTAAAACTGAAGAAATAACTTTAATTGGCATTTTTAATACTTTAGGAAAAAAATAGACCATGAAAGATAATAATATTCAATAGTTAATAAACAAAGAAATATTGAACATTTATATTATAGTATGACGGCCTATATATATATTCTATTAACAATGATATCCACAAAGATTATTATTTTTGCTGTTGATTATATCACTGTTTGTGATATGATGGAATTTTCATGCAACTATACAACACATATTGTGCAGATTCTGTCAGATAAGGATGACCTAAGAAAGAAGCTAAATGAACACTGGCAGCATAGCCTAGATTTTGATGATAAATTATAAGCAAGTGTTGGGTGCATACAAACCAATGTTTCAGTTTGACTAAATTTGACAGCCTTCTTTCTCACTCTGAGTGCCTCCACTTCTTTGTTTTAGAGCATTTACATAAGAAAACTTGTAGAGTCTTTTTTTGTGTCCCCTGAGATGTAAATCTTTTAAAATTGTTCTTGCCAGTTTTACAACTCAGGGTTGTCTTTCACCAGGACCTCGGGCTAACCCTTTGAAATGTGATCTTCCAGCAGTTTAGTGCTCAGTCTGTTTTATCAGTTTCCCAGGGAAGTAGGAGCCTAACTTTGAAGGGCACCAATTAGCAAAATCAGATGACTTAATCACAAAGAAAGGTATTTCCAAATTCAATGTGCTTCACACATCATTCCTTTGATCAACCTGCCCCAAACCCAAAGAATCTCTGGTATTCTTCAGTGTGCTCATCCCATCCCCTAAATTCTCTTCCACACTATGTTTCTGTAGAGTTGAATTCAGGTCAAGTTCTTGCCTTACTCTGGTATTTCAGTAGCCAGGAATAAATGTCTCTTGTCTGTTTAACTTTGTCCAGTATACTTTTTGCTTTGACAATATATACGAATAGCTTCTACCCCACTTTCCTGTTTTATTTTTCTCCATAACATTTATCACTGACAGAGATACTGCATATTTAACTTATATATTTATTATTGTCTGTCCTCTCTACTTAGAATGAAGCTCCAAGAGAGCAGAGGTTTTTATGTGCGTGTTCTATGCTATATCTTCATTACCTGATGGAGAACTTGTTTAATAACTATTGAATAAAATAATAGATTAGCTATTAATATTTTTGTTATTACTATAATTTGCATTAGGCTTTGTTTTGTTTATCTAGAGATTCTAAAAGCTGTCTTGGTTACTTTTCTCTTCTACTGACACAAAATACTCAACACCCTAAATTAAGGGAAGAAAGGTTTATTCAGCTCACAGTTTGTGGAGGTTTCAGTGTGTAATCAGCTGGTTCCAAGGCAGAGTGGCATGACACAGGAGCAACACTTCAATGTGGCACAACCCAGCAAAAGCAGCAAGAGCAAAAGGGGAGGAAAGCAAGCCTCTTTCCCCTCCTTATATTTTATATTGGTTATCCACCCACACCACACCATCTCTATGTCCTCCTCTTCCATAGGCTCAGGATGGGCCCTGCTCCCTGCTGAATCACATAGTTAACTTTCTAAACTTCTCAAGATGACACAATGAACAACATCCTAGAGCAGGAAGGGCATGACCTTTTCATCCCGGGATGTAGAACTGTTATTTAGTTAAGCTTCTAGACTCCTCAAGTTGACACAATATATCAACCAAAACAGTGACACAAGTTCAGGCCAGAATATCACAGACTGTTCTCCAGTGAGCTCTTTCCCAGATTATTTTATATACTTATACTCTAGTGTGTTGTCATCAGTCTATACTGAGCAAAACATGTATTGCTAGAATATTATTGATAATCTTGCTCATGACTGTTTATGATTTCTCTGTGCTGATAAATGCAGAGACCTCTCTCTTCTATCAGTTTCAGTGTCACTGGGGCAAATGATTAATTTTCATATTATGGACACTAAGAATCCAGTAGCTTATGGTGTTTCCTTCACTTTGTTGACTTCCAGAAGCAGTAAAACAAAATATGTGGTCCACCACTTACAAATGAAGCATTTCTGCCATCTGTAAGTCTCATCCCTAGCTCTATTTGCTTTGCAACTTTTATTTCCCTTTTGTGTTATTTTTGCTGATTATATTAAATTCATGTAATACTGTAGTATAGTATCTCCAAAAGTCTCCTTATGACCTTTTCTGGAAATATAAAATATTGCTATAAATTTTAAGGAAATTAAAAATTAGTAAGCCTTGTATTAAAATTACTCTGATTAGATAGTAATAATAACTTAGTATTTATTAATGCTTTCTAACATTATGTTTAATGAAATCAGCCAGAACCAGAAAGACAGAGGCCATATGTGTTCACTTACATGTGAAAATTTAAGTTAAACTCATAGAAGACTAGACTAGAAAAGTAGTTACTGGAGAATGAGAATGGTGTAAGAAAGGGAAGAATAGACAAAGGGCAGTAATGGACAGCAGGGTGCAGTTGGATGACAGGAATAACTTCAATGTTCTCAGCCTAGTAGGGTACCCATAATTCAGAACAACTTACTGACTATTTCAAAATGGCTAGGAGAGAAGGTTTTGAATGTTCTCAACACAAAGAAACTGTAAATGTCTGAGATGATATCCCATTCCTCTGATCTGGCCATTACAAATCTATACATGTATTGAAATATTACACTGTACCCCATAAATATACACAATTATTATACATCAATTACATTTTTTATTTTAAAAATAAAAGAAAATATATTAAACAGACATCTATTTATAAAATAGGATAAGAAGAATTCAAACAATAGGAGTGGTAGGAAATTATCAATGATTGTTGTATTACGTATTGATATCATCAAAGTGGTTTCTCAGGAAAACAAATACAGACATGCAATAATGATCAAACTGGTAATCATTAACTATTCTTTTCAGTAAAGCAATACAAGACGTAGTACAACTGTTAGCTATCCTATATATGCATATGTACATGACTTGCCCTCCTTTCCCACACACCAGTTGCCCCTTATTTTTGAACATTTTTGTTTCATTTCGCAATGTCTATCATACCTCCTAGTTTTTATTGAATCTTTAAGGTTCTAATACTAGTGAGACAATACATTGCTTACATATACACATCTGATTTATTTCACTTATGATTATGATTCCATCACTAATTTATTTTACTTTTTTATTTTGCTGCTGGGAATCGAACTCAGGACCTTGTGCTTGCCAGGCAGGTGCTTATGCCACTAAGCTATATCCCCAGCATTCACTTATGATTATGGTATGTAGTTGTGACCATTTACCTATAAAACCCTTGAGTTTATCTTTATAGCTGAGTAACACTCCATTTGGATGGATATTTCCATTGTTTCCACAATTCAGCAATTACAAATTGTGCTGCTATAAACATGAGTGCACACACATCACTATATTATGACGTTTGCAGATCTTCTGGGAAAATACCAGGAGGGGAATGGCTGGGTTGAATGGGACCTCTAGATCTAGTTTGCTGAAGAATCTGAAAACTGATTTCCACAATGGTTTCACCAGTCTGCATTCCCACCAGAAGTGGAGAAGAGTTCCTATTTCTCCACAGCCTCACCAGCATTTGTTATTGGTTGATTTGTTAATGATAGCCATTTTTACTGGGGTGAGATGAAATCTCAATGTTGTTTTAATTTGCATTTCTCAAATAACTAATGATGTTGAACATTTTCTCATGTATTTATTTGCCATTTGTATTTCTTTATCTGAGAAGTGTGTGTTCATCTCAGCTGCCCATTTTTGGATTGGGTCTTTGAATTTGGAGGGGCTGTTTTTTAATTCTTTATATGTTCTAGATCTAAGACCTTTGTCTGAGGGACAGTCAGCTAAAAACTTTTCCCCGTTTG
>PVLD010009139.1:0-78979 GCA_004027595.1 Dinomys branickii | reverse complement strand
TCGGGAGTGACTCAGGACAGAAGATGCTTATTGGAGAAGAGTTATCTAGGTTGTGTATTTTGCCCTTTTCCCTCTTGCCACCCCAGCTGCAATCTTGGATGTTACCGTGCAGGTCCTTCCGCCACATGTACAGGTGCGTCTTCTGCAGGACAGGACCTGCTGCAAACAAGCACGCGTTCCTCACACTGCTACTGCCGCAGGCAAATCGCACTGGCACAGCTATGGCCAGTCTGCCCAGGAGGACGTGAGATAGCAGCAGCTCTGACCAGATGTAAGAAACCTCAGTACACCAGGTGTGGTGGTGCAGGCCTGTAATCCCACCATTCTGGGAGGCTGAGGCAGGAGGATTGCCAGCTTGAGCCAACCTTGGGTTGACTTAATGAGACCCTGTCTCAAGATAACAGAGCCAGGGACTTAGCTCAGTGTGAAGACTCTGGGTTCAATCCCCAATGCCATGAAAAAACAAAGAAACATCAATAAGAAACAGCTCACAATGTTGCTTATATCACAAAGTGTTCTTCAGTTATAAAAGTGTGCCTCAAAAGATGCATTTAATAATTGCTTTACTTCACATAAGTGACAAAAGGAGGAAGATAGCAACATGTTTGAGTGCTATCATCTGTAAAACAAAACACTTAAGCACAAAAATGAGATGAGAAATGAGTAATTCCAATGGTAAATACATTAATAAGAAATTAGCACTCAAGATTTATTTATGAGATCTATTATGTAGTTGCTACCGGAAGGTCTTTTTGGGGATTAATATGAGACTTGATAAATAAGGCCAATTTTTAAAACAAAAAGCAAACAAAAACACTAATATTACATGCAAAATTAAAATATAATTTAGCTACTAAATTCTATGTATAAGTGCTTTCTCTTGTTAGACTGGCAGTTTCTACATCAGTGGAAAAAGTCAGTGAGATGATGAAGACATTAAAAATGATATATAGGTACTTGAAACATTATTTTAACCTAAAACAAATAAATGCACACTCATTCACTAGTTTCTGACGCAGGACTTCAGACTATTTTTTCTCTGGGGTAGCTGACAGGAGTTCTCAGGCAAATCTCCAAGTGCAGCTATTACTTAGTTGCTACTGTTTTATGAACAAGAACTTGTGAAACTATCAGTACAGCAGCCTGTAAGATAATGACTGTTTACTAAGTATTTTACAGTTGCTTATGACTACCTAATCTGACAGGAAAAAAAGAACTTTTTCCTGAATCTTTCCAAAACATTTAATTAGGTCATACAGAAACAACTGTTTTTCCTCACCTACATTTCCTTAGTACATGTAGTATTTTATTAACATACACAATTATGACAACAGATCTATGCACAAAGCTGACTTCTGGCAAGTACACCGGTCAGACGGTGGCAGCAGGCGTGGTCCAGCCAGCAGCCTCTTCCTAGCCTGCTCAGGACATGGGAATGACAGCAGTTAAGGAAGTTTCTGAGGTTTAATAAAACTCTTCCACTTACTCGCTGATTTTTTATTTTTTATGGGTGCACACACGTGGCTGATAAAGCAGCTTAATGTTTTTAATGGCAGACATGAGACAGAACTACAATTATGAAGAATGAGTATTTTATGGAATTGCTTTTACTCACAGATGGGTAACATTTCCTTCTTATTAAATTATAAAGTATTTATATAATCACTTGGTTTTGTTTTGGCATGTTGTATAACACATATACAAAACTGAATGTTATTCTGTCCGCAATTAAACAGTATCATCTTTAAACTACTAGAAAGCAGTCATCTTCTATTGTTAAATATTTAGCTCGATGTTACATTAAATGTGCTAACACGTGCCTCTGACTGGTGAGAAAATCCTGCTCTGGCTGTCAGATAGCCTTCTGCCTCCCTGGGGCTTGCAGTTCTTTGAGCTTGTCACCCTGGCTGTCTGCTCCCACGAAGTCTTGCCTCGTCCCTGCGCCTATCACCACCCACAGCCCTCTGTAACCTCGCCATACTCCCGCTGTCTCCCTGCAGCTCGCGCTCACTCACACCCCTGCGCCCAGACCCTTCCCCTGCACTTCCACAGTCTGCCCCGCCCACTTCGCCCACCTCCCACTCTGTCAGTCATTACAGTCACGCCCTCACACCCTCCGCTCCTGCATCGCCTCTTCACTCTCAGCGAGCGGAGTTCCAACCCCAGGTGAAACCAGCTCTCCCCGCTCATCTGCATCTGCGCCCAGACAGCTGACCGCGGCCAGCGGAAGAGGCCACAGCGCCACCTGCTCCCGAGTCCATGCACCTTCCCTCTCTGACGCGCCAGCCCCATCTCCCTTTCCCTTCGGACTCCCTGCGAGTCCCTCCTCACTCCCCCTTGGCCGGCAGAGTATCCTGTTTCCAGCCACACTGGAAAAACTGAAACAGAAGAGATTCTGGGCAGACTTCCACCAGCACACGCACCTATCTCCTCCGCCTCCCCGCGCTCACTACAGATGCGCTGTCCGCCTGCCTAAGGCCAGCCCCTCTCACCGGAGGAGCCTTGTTCCCCTCTCTATCAGCGATCAAACCAACCAGTATTTCTCCCGTCCCCAAGGGTCTCCTCTCCTTTGTTCTCCCCCAGCCACTGCCCCACATATCTGCTGCTCTTATTAGCACAATTTAAGAGAGCCGCTTACACCAGCCTGCTCTCTGCAATTCCTCTCGCCCTGTTACCTCCGGAACCCGCCCCATGCACATGCCCCAGCTCTGCCAGAGCTCCCTAAGACCCCCGCGATCTCCACCCTGCCCCCATCGGCAGCTCTCCGTCTCCACCGCCCACCGCCCCACAGCACATGCGCTGCATCCAAGTCCTCTGCCTCCTAGAAAGCACTCTGTTTACTTGTTTCCTGGACCTCCACGGTCTCTTGACTTCCTTTCTTCAGTATGTGCTCCTGAAGACCATCTGCTGGATCCTTCTCAACCCCCCGGATTTTAGGGTTGCAGTGCCCCACGGCTCTGCCCTTTTCTCCAATTACATTTTCTGCCTCAATAATCTTATCTATTCTGCGGCATTAAACGCTGTCTGTATGTGAATGACCCCCACATTTATACACCCTCCTGCAGGGACATGGTCTTGAATTCATATACCCATCTGCCTGTTCAACGTGTCCACCTGGAAGCGTGACAGGCATTTCAAGCTCAGCATGTCCAAATCAACTGTCCTGCTCTGCCCTCAGGCTTCTCTATGGCCACTGCATCTCCCAGCTTCTTCGACACCTGCCTTTCTCATGCCATAATTAGCTGTAAGTCCAGAACGTAACCACGACCCTGCGCTTCTCACCACTGCCACCACTCCAGTTGCCTCCTGCTGCCGGGTGGCCCCCTCTTCCGCGGCACGCAGCCTCCCTTCCACAGAAGCAAGGCAAACCACATCACTCTTCCGTCCAGAACCTTCTGGGGGCGCCCTGTGTCTCTCAAGAGTAAAAGCCAACATCTTTTTGCTGTTGAGGTGCTGGGGAATTTCAGGCGGGCACACTTGCGATCATCCCGCTCAGCTTCTTCAGTAGCTGGGACTACGGGTGTGTGCTACCGTGCTGCCAAAGGCTAACACTTCTTCTTCTGGCAGTGCTGGGGATCGAACCCAGGGCCTCATGCCTGCCAGACAAGTGCTCTGCCACTGAGCTACATACAGCCCTAGCTGCACAAGTCAACACCTTGACAAAGCCTACGACATCCTGTAGTCCTGACCTCCTCCCTCTGTGCTCCCACCACACCCCAGCCTCTGCCTGCCCCAGCCACCCAGGGGGCCTTGCCGTGCCATGTCACAGGAGTAACACTGGTCCCCCTGTGCTGCTCCTCCTCCAGAGTCCCACATGGCACAGGCTCTGGCATCCTCCAAGCGTCAGCTCAATGCCTCTACCTCGCCGGGCTTTCCTTTAATGTGTATTTGATGAATGAACCATTATCCTTCAAATGATTAAAATCGGGATCTAGTAACTAGTTCGTTAGTGTCTTCTGATACAGAATCTTTGTTCCTTACAGGTTTTCCTTTTATGATACCCAAATGTCATTCATTTATATTCCATTCATTTCATAATTTGTGAAAGACTATTTTACCTGGGTTGCTCAAATTTATTAAGGAGTTTTCTGAGTAAACAGCATGAGGAAAGCTTTTAGGAGGCATGTTCACTTAAAAAAATTTTAAAGATATGCTAAAACGTTATCTAACGGGACATCGCCTTCTACAATAGCACACACCTCTAATCCCAGCACTCTGAAGGCTGAGGCCAGCCTGGGCTACAAAAGTGAGTTCAAGACCAGCCTGCACTACATAGCAAGACCCTGTCTCCAAAAAGAAGGAAGTGTTGAATAAACGCAAGGTAGCAGAATAAACAAAATAGCTTGGTATAAAACCAAAGGGAAGGATTCTGAAAGATGACCACAAAGAGAACTAAAATCATCCTTGATATACACTCCAGCTCGGCACTCTCAAGGCTGTCCAGGCTACCAGTGTCTCTTCTCGCCATCTCCGCATCTACACATCCCTCTGGAAGCTTCTTGACAGTGCTATTAGGGTCCCTTGGCCCAGCTGCTGTCCCGTGAGTGTCCGTAAGCCTGTTCCCCCCCAAAAATACGGTCTGTGCCCTGCCTGCTGTGTCCGGAAGGCAGGCGGGCAGGAAGGCAATGCTAAGTCCAGGTGCTGGATTAACGCCTCTCACCTTGTAGACATTCCACAAAGTTGCGAACTGACTTATACTGCTCCAGTTTGAAAAAAGTACAGTGCAAAACAAATGTGCCATCTGATTTAATGTCAAAAATAACAAAAGTCATTTTGTGGGATTACCTGCTAACTGACTGGTTAAGGTTTACCAGCTTCAACAGGAGCCTTAACTAGGAATTTTTTCTTATTTGGAGACTACATAAACTATCACTGTCTTTGCCTCAAGAATGCATGTGGCTTTAGGAAATTACCTTTGCTTTCTGTAGCCAAGTTGCTGATCTCTACAAGAAAATTAATAAGAGCCACAAGCTGAAAGGCACTGAGACTCCACCAGAAAGGCTCCATGCGTGCATAACCTGCCACATCTCAAACAGGCAGATCTCACGGTAAGCATGAGCATAAACAACGATGCCTCATTGCTGCTCAAACAGGTATTTCTTTTCTTTCTGGGAAAGTGAGCTAGAGAACGACAGCCCAACTGCTCTGGTCACTGAGGGGGAAAATGTGAAGAGCTCACACAGGGAAGTACATTTGTAAATTACCTGTAGCTGCATTAAGATCTCTGGTGGCCTTTTCAATTTGTGGTGACATAAATTAATTAGTTTTAAAGAAAAATCTCTTTTCCAGACAATAAGAGCATTGTTTTACAGCATTATTTGCTAAAGTTAAAAGCATATAAACCGTGGAGTCAGATTATAGTCCCATTACCGTAATGTACCATGATATACGGGGGTCCCCAGTCTAACACATGTTCCTCTAGCATGCGCCGCCTGCTCAGTAAGGTCAGGCCCCTCAGCAAGAATGCATGCTCTTTGCTCTTTTTACTCAACCAAGTTCTTCCAAAAGAACGTAACAGGGCTGGCAGTAGCTACTTTCAAGCCTTTGTCTTCCACAGCACCTACCACTCCCACTATATTTTACCACCTCTCCCGCCCAGAGGTCCTCATGGGAGCCTTCTGTGATCTAAGCCCAATCCGCGTTCCCTTCCACTGTGCTGTAATAAATAAATACATCTCTGAATGTGAAAGTACTAGCCTGCTGTGTGCGCCCAATTACTGTAATAAACCAATAGGCTAATAGGCAAAACAACAGCCTAATAAGGCTAAAAAGCCTGTCCTATTTCAGGTCTCTTGAACCTATGAGAAAAACAAGCAAATACGACCACAGTTTGGATTTCCTGTGGCAATAAATAACATCAAACAAAATAACACTCCAAAAGATGATGTAACCATTAGCTGGGGAGTCACACTGAGAACAGTGTACTTCCTTTCCGGGACTGCAGTGTTTCAGATGACAGCTAATGGGCAATTGCTGTTTTTCCAGCTGCTACCAATAAACCCAGCAGTGAAGGATATTTTCAAAGCACCTACCTTGTTGAGGACATCTCGCTGGCAGCCAAGATAAAGATTGGGAAGAATTCGGGTTGGCCCAGTGTTGGCAACGGGTAAGCAAGGCTGAGAAATGCAGGTAGGGACTAGAGTAGATTTTCCTTCACAGAGGCCAGGGAAACAGCGAGAGAACTCGGCAAACCCACCTGAGGATAAATATTAGAAGGTTATGCCAGGCACAAAGTAAAGATCAGTCTTTCATAACTATCTGACGAAGCTGTTTCAAACATAAAGATCACATCTCACAGACCCAAGTGGGTACTGCTGTGCACCAATTCCTCTCTGCAGCTGCCAACGCTAAAGCTGATGCATTACCCAGCACCGCCCTGGGCCCGGAGGCTACCACAGGGATGCGCACGTCTGGAGGCCCTCGGGAGTCTCCCCTCGACTCCTCCGATCGTCCCTTTGTCCTCACGGCCCTGTGACATTTGCTCCCCACTTCCCATCCTCATGCAAACTTTTTGTGGAACATAGAGAGGCTAAGTCCATGGCAAAGAGCTGGGCCAATTATTCACAGAAGCAAAACGGTGATATTTTTTAAAAAGTGAACTTCTCCCTACTTCCTATTTATCGCTCTTCTGCTTTGTAGTGTCTGTCTCTATCTCCCTCTACCTATCTCTCTCTCTCCGCATCTCTCTCCCTCTCTCTCTATATATATGTATGTACATATATATGGTTTCCCATATGGGGAAACCACATGATATTTGAATTTGTGTGTCTGACTTATTTCACTTAACATTATACTCTCAAGTTGCATCCATTTACATACAAATGCCTCAAATTTATCTTTCTTTATGGCAGCATAGTATTCCACTGTGTATAAATGCCACAGATTACATAGTCTACTGTTTTAAAAATATTTCAATATATATGCAAGTGTGTTATATTACTAGTCTTAGTTCGTTGAAAAGTGTTTTGCTATTATCTGGGCTTTTCAGTAAGAATCTCTTTGGTTTATGTCTTGTACTCTGAGTAACTACTTTGAAGACAGTGATACACAGTGCAATAACTATTGTTATTCTTGTATTTGGTCATAAAATTTTATTTTTTCATAAAATAAAAAATAAAAATAAATCAAGTTTTAAAAATGTGAGCCAAGACTGAATTACTTCTTCAAAATAACAATGTTCTAGAATTAACTTTCAATCATCCCGTCATATACATCTTCTCACTCTAAAGATATAAAAAACATTCACCTCTACTCTTGGAAGTAGCCCATCAAGTTCCTGGAGTCTGTAGGCAATTAATCAAGGTTAGTCAAGGGTCCCACAGTTACCACTGTCTGGAGACCTGTTCATTTTAGTGAGCACTAGGAAGAAGTGCTGACCAACGCTACCTTGCTCTGAGCACAGGAAGTGCTTGTGGAAGGACCCCGGGACTTGGGAGGGCAAAGCTTCGTTCTGGCCCTCACCTTCTAATGCTCTGCACTATGACCCTGACCAAGTCACAATCTCGCCACCACCCCACCCGTGGAAGCCATGCAGCCGAAGGAGGCGCGCTCATGGCCTCTGGAAAAAGAATGAAGGTGGTCTTTACCTGGGTTTCCAATTTAAAAATTCCTTCTATCCAAATTCGAACCCAGGAACTAAACAAATCCTGACAAATTTTCACATGCATCCACATGCTCACTGTTGAATAAGCCTGAACTCAGGAGCTGAGAAGATTTGACTTATCAAGAATACTTATAATTTATAATAGTATTAATTTATACTATAAGTTGAAAAATAATATGCTAAATCCTATTAGAAGAAAATACAATCCCACTTTTTAAAATAACTCTTTAATTGAGCCTTAGAGAAGACACTAAAAATCTCACTGAAGTTGTCTCCACCTCCTAACAGAACTGCCTCTCCAGAAAGTGTCTAAACTGTGTGCTCCAGAACTGCTGGGAGGGCTAGGAGCTGCCGGAGGAGGAAGCGCTACCCTCCCATGTCACATCCACCTGGAGCGCAACCGAGCGGACTCCTGGGTCTACCACCCACACTCAGTGCAGGGTCCAAGACTTGTGAGGTAGGATGGCCGGAAGCGGCTGACAACTGTGCCACGTGCAGATGGTCAGAGTATATTCCTGCCTCCCACTGGCTAATTATCTGCATTTTAAGTTCTTAAACCTACTGATGTTTTTAAGGTAATGTGATGGAAGAGTAGGTTCATTGTGGAAATCAGAAATTCCTTTCTGTGACGGACGAGGCCTCAGGATCCGTACCTGCACAGTTCCGCTTCTTATGATTTCCAAACACGACCTTTAGCCATACGAAACTCACTGTTACTTCTCTCCCAGCAATGCCACCCCGGCCCACCCACGCTCACACATGTAGGGCCAGAGCCCATACCCACAGCCCCATGATCATTCGGCAGAGAAGTCACGAGTACAAGCTCCTTCATCTGAGGGCTCATCCCGACCTCGCCACTTCCCAGTTGTCTTATTGAGCCCTTCTGGCCCTTGGCTTCCTCATCTGTAAAGTGAGGGTGACGACCACAGCTACCTCCTGCTGCTGTTGAGGGCGTTAGTTACACACCAGTGTTCTCTGTGTGAAACACGGTACACGACAGGTGTCAGTGGTTGTTATTCCACTGTAGCGTTTGTAGGTACAGGTACCAACGCCATCTAAGAGGCCTCTCTCCACTCTTGAGCTGCAGCTAATTATTCAGCTACTTCTTTAGACACCAAGTAAAAAAAGCAATGCTTGTAAAGTTACCTTCCCCAAAACACACTCCACAGCACTGCTGTCCTACAGGAGGGTGATAAAATAGAATGTCTGTCCAAAACAGTAGGAGAAACACTGTCTCCTATCTCTCTGAGAGTCATAACCCTCAACAGTATGTTAAAGGATCCAAAATTATCTTCAAAGAAACTGGTTTAAGTTATTTAAGCTAAACAAGCGTTTCCAATCCTATTTAGTTTTCTATTATTAATAGAAATATTCCTTTCTATTCTCCTTTTCAGTTTCTTTTCATTATATAATATAGTTGTTATTTAAGGTGTAATTTTCCCCCTTCAGGTAGTTCTAACAGTAAATGGCAAAGGTTCTCATCATTCTTTCCTTATATCCACCCAACACAACTTTTATAAAATTAGGTGATCCTGGTGGTTCAGTAAAGAACTGTCCTCATATTTTTTTCCCTTCTGGCTCTGCTACAGTTAGTTCATGGGATGAACTGTCATTTAAATCTAACAATGTTCCACTAAATGTTCTCAGGGAAAGAGAAAACTTAGCACCCAAGGAAATTTCACTTGAATACCATTTTAAACTTATGAATAATCACACAAATGATGTAAGTAATCATGTAATAGTCACGGAATGTACTGAAAATTTACCATGTGACAAGCACTGCTTTAAGTATTACAAGTATTTCCTCAATCTTCGCTATTACCCTATGATGTAGGTACCATTACTATGTTCCCTTACAGATAAGAGAGGCAAAAATCACATTGTGTAATAGTTGGCAGAGCTCGCAAGCATGTCCTTCTCTAAGTCCTGTGGAGTTAACCCCGCCTCTCCCCTGGATGCAGGGACAGCTTTGCCCCTATCTATGGGGGTCCGGCCTACCACTGTGACCCGACAGTTCTCAATAGCAGACTCGCGGTGGCCGTTCCCCCTCCTAAACTGATGGAAGAGTTTGTTTCTCCGAAGGTATATAGTTTGAATGTTTCAACAAGAAAGAGAAAGGGATCTGACATGAGTGGAGGAGACATGAGACCTTTCAAATATACTTTGCATGGGACCCATACTGAAGTTTGCATAGGAACTAACTGAAATGTAAACATAGTCACTGGCTTGTTCATGATTATAGTTTGCAAATTGGTAGCAAAGCTTGTACCTCTGCTTTCAAGCACCCTCTAAAGAACAACTTTGAGAGATACAATTCTCTAACAGCCATAAAGCCAGCCTGCCTGGGTGTTCACGGTTCAGTCAGGTCCATCACTAATTTGTACAGAAATCTTAGATCACTAACTTCAGTGTGCCTCAAAAGTGAATGTGGCTCTAGAAAATTCCATGATAGGGAACAGAAATGAGTGGAAAAAAAAAAATTCAATCTCAGAAAAATACAGCCAAACCAAACAACACTACTTTGCACAACACATTATCAACAAAACAAGAACTGTCTTGTTTACAAATATTTTCAACTAATATCTAGGACAAAAACAAAGAGCCAAATACTTAAAAATGTTTAAACAGATTTAAGCAAAATTTCACTCTGGCCTGAAATGTCCTAAACTGTGGCTCCTAGTCACTTCCAAAAACCACTACCTCAGCCAAGAGCACTTCTGCCCCAAGCTTTATTTCTGACAGTGTTCCACCCTGCAGACACCCTCCTTCATTGACAGCTTTTCCATTCACTGACCTTTCTTTCACTGTTGTGCTCTAGTGAGTCTAGTTTCGTTTCATTAATTAACAACACATAAGATACTGCTTGATTTTCTCTGAACCTTTTAAAACTATCAATGGCTTCACTACCAACTCGGGTTTGAAATACAGTACAGTAGATCCAAAACATCCGTTTTCCTTTGGTTCTCTTAAAATAAGAGCCATGACAGAAGAAAGGTACTCTGTTGCAAGGCTGACGAATTCACAGAGGAAAGCCTCATCGTAATTCCCTCATCTTAGCTCTCCACACCCCTCTGCCATCCCGGAGACTCCACGTACAGGTCCATTACAAAAAAATATCAGCTCATTACCCTCCTCATCTACAGGGAAAGTGGTATGAAAAAACTGATAAGCTTCTTGAAAAAGTCTTCAAATATTTTAAAAAGTTGTTCAACGATCTGTCATGCTGTTCAGTCTTACCAAGTTTCCCCTATCTCTAAACTGTGCACTGTTTATCCTCTGGAATGCAGAAAATAGAAGCGTTCGTAGCCCCTGTGCTCCCCACACGTACCCCCGAATCTAAGGGTGGCGGGGTCTGCCAGCCTCGTGCACTGCAAGTGTTTGTGCCTAAGCGTAAGGAAGACACACGCTCAGCATCATGGCCTCTATGGATTTGGATGGACAATGCTGAAATCCACATTTGTTTGTTAGTTTTCTACAAATTCAACAAGAACACATATTTAGAAATTCAAATTGGACAAAAAGAAAAAGAAATTCACATTAGACAGAGAAAACATTTGTTAAGGTATTTATCATTTACATATCCCTTTATTCTAATTTAGCCAAGAAACAATTTCTTTCCTCAAGGTCACCTGCATCAAATTCCAATCCAAAGTACTATTTTCCATTAAAAAAATGTAAACTACCATTCCATTTTTCAGGGAAAACTTGCCAAATAAAATAAAATACACGTAACAACCCTACTAAACATTTCTGGTTACTCTTTCTTTTCCATTTCCTTTGACCCTGTAATCAGTTATAAATTAGTTTATTTTCTCAAAATGAAAGAATGTCTACCTAATTAACAAAAATACTTTACTATAACTTTTTAAATGACATTTCTTAATTTCAAGTCCCAAGTTCTAAAAATAGAACGCTACTCTTTTATTAGAGTAAGTATCAATTCTATTATTTTAAAGACAGTTCCCTTCAGGGAAAAAACAAAACACTTTCTCCTATGGGTCTATTCAAACATATAAAAGTCATGAAAGCTTTGTCAGTTGACAGAGCTGTCTAAAGAGAAAGGCAGAATTCAAGAGAAGCATGGCCCATATTGTGAAGGGATTCCGCAGCGACATACAGAAACGGTATTTATACCAAACTATGTTGCGGAAACCATTTTTCTCCAAAGCCACCTATAAATTTTAACTCTGTGTTTTAAATTATTTTCATATATCTCAGATGGCTACATGGTTTTTAAAGATAGTTCTCATGTATATTCTGTAAAACAAAAACTCCTTTTTTGTAATATAAGCAGTTCTTGCATAATGCAGGTAAAAACTAGAGCACGTCTGCACCTGTACAGAACAGCTCTCTCCACACTGAAAATAAAATCTATTGCTTCATGACCACACAGAGAAACACCATAATATTTTAAAAAATGAAAACACTGAAAATGGTTCTTTTACAATAAAATACTTTTATTGCTCTTAAGAGGAATTCTTTAATGCCTGAGGCTGAAGTGACTGATTCCAGCAACTCTGACCTGCTGTTCTCACCGAGAACAGACTTGAGTCTGGTTCTACCTCTTCGAGGATCGGCAGACTGTGTGTACAGAGGTTTAAAGTGACTGAATATGAGAAAGAAGCTTGCTAATGACTTGTGCCCCTAAAAACACCAACGGACATCTAACTGTGGTTTTTATTCGTGTAAGTTGGTGTGAGTTAGCCAAGCTGCTCAGGCTCGACACAGCGACTCTGAGGGGCAGTGGGGGTGACGTCTTCACATTAGCAACACAGCCCCGCTTCCTACGCAGCCAGCTCTGCACTGAGTAGCTCTGAGTCAGTGGGCAGCACTTAAGAGAAAACTCCTAAATGGTCCAAAACACGACTTCATTCTCTTCTCCCAATCTGCCTCATGCCTACTGTTGCAGACACCAAGCACGAAGGGCACAGACGCACACTGTTGGGAAACACTTCAGTAAGCTTAAGAAGTCACTACATTTCCTGATACATATCCTACAAGTGACACACACACAACAAAAGGATTAAAACACTTCAAAGTACTAGCATAAAAATCATTCAATATTATAATACTGTAACTCATAATTTATCCAGAATATTCAGATCTTACTCCTCACAAGATAACGTTATTAAATCAACTCAACTGGCAAAACCCAGAGTCTATTATTTAAGAGTCTCAGAAGATGCAGTGATAACTAATTTCAAACTGGAAACACATAACCCAGAAACTTCCCTCCAAACACACACACCCTCATAGGACTTTTACTAACGCTTCAAATAAGGATGATTCTGAAGAGTACAACCAGAATAGCCAGTCGAAAGGAATACGGCCAGAATCCACCTCATGGCTTTAAATTAACGGGCAACGTGGCTGGTCCATTAGAAAGTGATGTTAGGATGTGAAGACAAGCGCACAGGCTCCTGGGACTTCCTGGGAACGAAGGTTTAGGAGGACTCTTACTTCCATCCTTGGGGAAAGTGAGGATCACTAAGGAGACCACACGTGCTCGTTTTCACCTGAAAATCAGAGTTTTCACTTTGCGCCTTTGGGTTTAACGTCCCCAACTCCAATCTAACATTGTCAGTCCCCTTTGGTCATTTCCACTTGCAGGACCTTAGAAATAAATTCAAAGCCACAATCTCCCTCTCTCCTTCGCAGCTCTATCCAGTCAGCAGCGTTCCATCCTGCCCCAGTTTCTCAGCAGCCTCACTTGGCAGGCGGCACGCGGATTCTCCCGCGCAGCATCTCTGCGCTCTGTACCGGCCTCCCGCTCTCCTCTCACCACCCTAATCCGAGACCAGCACACCTCACACCTAGCAACATTTCAGTAGTGGTTCTCTCTGATCCACTTGACCTCTTTTCCAATTATTGTCTCTTCTGCTGTCAGATTAAGCACTGGAAAATAATGTCTTCATGTTATTTTCTACTTCCAAATACCCACAAAATAATATCCAAAATTCTTAGCCAGACAATCTAACCCCAGTCCAGCCTCGTTTCCCCTACTACCATCTTACATGTACCCAACAAACTTGTGCGTTCCTACCTCTGGGCCTTTGACAACTCAATCTTCCTAGTTCATTTTGTGTCCTTCCCAATTATAGGTAAGGACAACTTATTCCCCTTCTCTGTGTGTGTGTGTGTGTGTGTGTGTGTGTGTGTGTGTGTGGTACAAGCGCTTGAACTCAGGGCCTCGTGAATGCTCTGAAGTGGTCAATCACTGAACTACATCCCCAGCCCAAGTTATACCTCTTCTGCCCAGTATATTCAAAAAGTGTTTTAGCATGACCAACAAAATACATTTTATATCAAAACAGTTTCACACATGCTCACCACTGAGACAGAAGTTTCACTACTTCCTTTCTTCTTTAAAATCCTGATCTATCCTATTCTATTGAGAGAAAATTCTATCTTCCCTGACCGGAGCATTGGATATGTATTACCAACTTAGAAGTTCTATAAAAACCTTTACCGATAATTGCACATTGTTTACCATGATCTGGTAACTGAATTACCTGTTTTTGAGAAGGCATCTTGCTATGTAGTTTAGGCTGGTCCTAAAGTCAATATGCAGCCCATGCTGGCTTCAAACTTACAGTGATCTTCCTGCCTTCACCTCTTTGGTCTTGTGAATTATCTCTGTGTGTGTTGTGACGTCTTATTTCTCTAGCTATTATATACTGTGAATTGCTTGCAGATAACAGCTATGTGTTACACTCCTTTGTAACTCTAACATTTAGCTTAGTCCTTGCGTATAACTAGAATTCAATAAATGTTTATTGAATCTTTCCTTGTTATAATGAGTAGCTGTTAATAGATGTAAGTTTTGTATATTTTTGATGTTCCAAGGATTTCCTGATTCCATTCAAGGCCAAAGCTATGCTGGCACGGGTGGGAACACAGATCTGCTTCCTATTTCTAGACAGTGAAGCCCCACAAGACTCAGGGTGAAAGAAGAGGCCACTGAAGAAGAAAGACATTTTTTTGCTACCAAAGGAAAAATGGGGCTGGGGATATAGCTTAGTGGAATAAGCGCCTGCCTAGCAAGCGCGGGGTCCTGAGTTCGATCCCCAGTACCGCAAAAAAAATAAAAAATAAACAAAATAAAAGCTCCCTCAAAGGAAAAATGGCAGAACTGGTGAATGCCACTTTGGTCGTCCAAAGTAGTGCACCTTACTGTACCCAAAGTGTTTTATATGAAGGGTGGGTCAAGAAGGTTTCCTCCAATGCCCATATATGGCCCAGGATTCCATAATGTAAAGAGTGCAGTAGTGTCTCGGTGGTTTAGGCAATTGGAGGTACATCCCCTAAGAAGCCAATTAGACACCAACTACAATCGGATGAGGATAAAGTGGCTGTTGGAAGTGTCTTAAGTGGTTACCAAAAAGCACAACAAAATGAGATTATCAACTGGCATAACCCTATGACTAAGGGGAAAAAGAAATACATTCTGGTCTCTGAAAGATGACTCAAAAACCCGATTTGCTTAACTTGTAAACTGTCTGTGAATCTCCAGAAAATTCACTCTGGCTCTCTGCGATGCTCACGGCTTTCTAACCTATCCAGAGGCGGGATACCCCATCAGACCGCGCCTGGAGTACTCTACTCCATCAGCAGTGCTTCTCTTTGGCCAGTGACAGAGTTTCCTGGAAGACTTCATAGAGCAACAAAGGAAGAAAGGGACGCCTGTTCACTCAAACCCATGACACTAGAGACCATCGAGATTCAGCATTCTGTGAGCACCTACTGTGAGCTGGAAACAGCACTAGGTAACGGGGACAGAGGTGACCAAGACAGAGCTCCCCTGCAGTTGACAGTTTATTGGGACACATTTTAACCAAATGATTAGACGACTAGCTAATTATAATAGGTGGCCGAAGAAGTGCGGAACCAACGGCCTGACAGCTAGAGCAAGTTTAACAATTATACTGAGTTTAGGAGACACCTACCATAGGTGAGTGGGAGAGAAGGAGACCAAGGCAGAGAAGACAGCTCTGTGAAGGCCCCGGGAAAATGATGCTGTAGGATTACAGCAACTAGGATAAAGGCCTAATGAGCTCTGACAAACAAGAAGAAATAGCTGAGGAGGCGCAGTGGCATCGGATGAGGTAGGGAGAAGTCAGGCCCTGCAGGCCTTCACGAGCCAGTCAAGGGTCTGGTAATTTATCTTACTGCTGATGCATATTAAACTAGAAGGAGATATAATCTGGATTACTTTAAAAAATAAAATACAACTTTGGCTACAGTGAGCAATGGATTGGAAGGGGACAAGACAGAGGATCTGAGAGGACCAGTCAGATAGGGGCTCCTAGATTATTCTTGGGGGGATGAAGCTGGCATGACTTAGCTGGCAGCAGAGAAGGACTCCCTAGACCTTGGGCCCTGAAGGAAGACCCTGTGAGTGAGTGGTGACGGGTGTTCGGCCAAAACGCCAACAGCTTGCCGTGCCTACTGGGATGGGACTCTGCGGTGGAGCGCTTGACTGGCGCCTACAAGCCCCTGGATTCAACCCTCAGCACTGCCCACACACACAAAAATCTTCCTTCCCATTTAAACGGCTTTCCTAACTGAACTGCGTGTCCCCTCAGTTCCCATTTCCCCATCCTGGTCCCGATACTGCGGGAGTGGGGCTGTACCGAGGCCTGAACCTAGGGCACTGCACATGCTAGGAAGGTACTAGAGCACTGAGCCATATGCCTAGCCCCTTCTTAAATTTCAAGACAGGGTCTCACTCTGCTGCCCAGGCTGGCCTGGAACTTGCAGAACTCTTACCTCAGTCTCCCTAACAGTACAGGGATGTGCCGCTGAACCAGCTCCTGGTACTTTTAATCACATTTTTCTGCCCTAGAATGCTAATGACCTGCCAAGCTCAACTGTTACTCGTGTCTTTTAAGGGTCAGTTAAAATTCCACTGCCATAATCCCATGTTTCCCAATTTCTGCAGATATACAGAATCATTCCTTATCCCTATAGCACAGTTTAGCACATGATCACATGCCTCCCTTTGTCTCCTCCAGGTTAAGCATGTCCCCAGAGTAAGCACTGGACTCTCAAGGGGAGGGGAAGCCTTTGCTTTCTCCAGTACCTCCTTTCCCTAGAGCCAAGTCCAGAGCACAACCACGGACGGGCCCACCAAACCCGAAAGGCTGACTGAGGGAAAAGGCAGGCAACGTGCCTGCACCTGGCATTCCTGCAGAGCACACAGATGACACAACTGGGGCAAGGGAAGGCTGATGTCACTGCTGTCGTCTACAGTGCTTCTGTTTGCCTTGTGCAAAATATCATGACAAGGAACCAAAGAACTATTTCAGTTAGCTCTGCAGTTTCAGCCGTTCTGTCTGAGCCTCTCGTTGCTGGGAATTCCGAACTGGCATACTGTACCGGCAGGTAGTAACTAGAGAAAAGGTCCAATCTGGACAACTTTGCGCAAACCAAGACTCAGAAGCAGGGCCAGCAAATGTGTGACAACCAGGGGACAAAACAAAAATGGTAATCTTCCCCTTGAGGTACGAGATTGACACGTACAAGTGACGTACATCTAAGGTGTATGACGCAACCTGATACACGCATTCACTGCGAGATGGTTACATCTCACACAGCTACCTGCCTTTGGTTGGTGTAATGAGAACATTTCAGATCTTCTTACTCTCGGCATATTTCAGGCATATAACACATTATTAGCCATCATGCATCGTGCTGGATCTCTGGCACTTAATCATCTTATAACCGAAAAGTCTGTACTCCAACCAATATCCCCCCTTACCTCCACCCTCCAGCTAGTGGTAACCACTATCCAACTGTTTCTGTGACTTTTAGATTTCACATGTAGGCAATACATTGCAGTAGTTACCTTTCTGAACTTGGCTTACTCAGAATGATGTCATCCAGGTTCAATTCTACTGTCAAAAATGGCAGGATTTGGGGGCAGTGGGTGCTGGGGATCACATCCAATGCCTTGCACATGCTAGGCACACGAGCTACACCAAGCTGTACCCCAGCGCCTTTACTTTTTTAAAGGCTAAATAATATCCTCTCTGCATGTGTATGTACAGCACCTCTTTTTAGACTGTTTTCAGTGACTCTTACTTGCTGTGCATTTAGAGCAGTGAATTCACAGTAACAAGTATTTTACTAAAATGCATTCATTTTTGTCTCATTTATCAAGTACTACAGGATTCAAAGTAGAAGGTTTGAGACGTCCTTTCTCTGACAAAAAAGAAAAGAGGTAATGGAATTAATGGTATCAACAGCACAGAAGCAAAATCTATAATCAGGAAGATCAAGTTCTATTGTACTTCAATTAGAAAGGACAGTAATTAATTCCACTAAACCAAGACTTCACATATATTACATAGAAATGTTAGCAAAACCTAGATCCCCTGTTAAACTGAAAACATGCAGAGTTAAATATTTATTTCTGTTCATTCAAATGTCTAACTGCACTACCAAATCTAGTACACACTCAAAAGTATCTGTTTTTGGGTGTAGTGGTGCATGCTTATATCCCAGCTATTTGGGAAACTGAGGCAGGAGGATTGTGAATTCATGGCCAGCCTGGGCAACCTAGTGAGACCCTGTCTCAAAAAAATAATAAATAAAAATGTGTTTGACCTTTAGTGATAGCAAAAATATCTAAGATCTTAGGTATGTTCAGAGACTACATGTTTATAAAATCCCATAACCCTCTGCCTAAGATTACATCTGTCACAATACTTAATAAGTGGTATTTTCTACAATTATTCAAAGTTATACTTTAGTACAGAACAGAGGAGTTAGGCTCATTTGCTGATCCCCTCTGATTAAATTAATTTAATGTTTTAAATTTATTTATATATAGTATATTCTTTATCAACTGTCTCACTCCGTGAAGTATGAAGTAAGAACACCAAGAAGAGGCCGAATCAGAGCTACCACACAGAAGGGCCTTTTAAATAAGCCTGACCTGCCCTGGGCAGCCCTGAGCGAGCTCCGCGAGGTCTGGACTCACTGCCACCCAGCGGCGGAGCACTGGCAGCTTTGGGGAGTCGCTCGCAGCTCCTTATTTTCATTTGGAAATGAAAGAGCTGAAGTCACCGGTGGGGTTTATTTGCTGTAGAGTCATCCTGCACCTCAGCACAGGCGAGGGGTGAGTATGAGCACTGCATGGTAAACATCTGTGGACACCTCCTTTCTCTGGAGCAGGCACCATATACCTACCCAACAAGGACGATGGGACATCTCACTCTTTTTTGCTAAAATGTGGCTGCAAAATGAAGAATAATTAAATCCTTCAATTCATACAGGGATAGGGTAGGGGGAGTTGAAACAATGCTATGATTTGATTAACACATTTAAAGTAAACCCTTACGTTATGTGTCAGGGTCTCACTATGTAGCTCAGGCTGGTTTTGAACTGGCTGTGTAGCCTAGAATGGCCTCAAACTTGCAGGGATCCTCCTGCCTCAGCTCCTGAGTTCTGGAATTACAGGTATGTGCCATGATGCCCAGCGTTACATTTACATTTTTAAATATAAATATTATTTCAATTTTTCTCCATTTACGTGGTTTGAAGAATTTGTATCGTCCTATGAATAAAGTTAGATTTTTAGGGTTAGCTATTTATCAAATTTCATTACTTAAGAATCTCAAAAAATTAGCATTACTTCACTGCAGTGTTTGACTAGATTTCAGTGTTTAAATTTACTTAAATGAAAACATTTTCATATTACTTTTCCCATAGCAGTTACATGTTGCTCTATCTGAATAAATGCACCTTGCAAATAACTTATCTCAGTCAAGTTTTCTCTACTTTCAGATTTTACCATTGTTTAATCACTTATATCCTAAATAAAATACATCCTATGAAATACAAATGGTATAAAATCTGTAATTAATGTAAATAGCAAATACCTATTGAGAACTTAGGAAGTGCTAGGTGTGCGGAACACAAAGATAAATCAGATCTGTGCCCCATGGAAGGGTTAAACCCCACACTACCTCTCGGCTTCCCTGTCTCCTCCTGGTTCTCCGCATAAGTTTGGGGGCCCGTTTGGGAGAAAAGCCCATTAAGATGCTATTACCAGCTGGGCATGGTGGCGCATGACTATAATCCTTGTGCTCGGAGACTGAGGCAGGAGGATGGTGCGATGACCAGCCAGCCTGGACAACATACTACATAGTGAGACCCTGTCTCAAAGAAATTTGCTCTATGATACTCTTTCCTCATCAATTGTGTAGGAAATCATCTTCGTCTCCTTTTCCAAACTCATTACTGGGAAGGGAATCCAGGCAGTGTTAGAACTAGGGCCACAATTCTTCACTTCCCTACCTAGTAAGTATAAATGCCAGCTCACAGAACTGATGCTTTCCTTTCTCAGGTGGTTGAAAGTTCTAAAAGGATGGAAAAACTACTCTAAGAAAGCTCTTTGTTTATATCATAGTGACCTGGTAATTTACAGTAGCCCCTGTGGGAAACTAGTAGTTTCCTGTGGCCAGTTATTTCTCTCCAAGCAAAACATTTAAGAAACTTTTATTGATATATCCTCTGTCTCACATTCCTTGTACACCAGTGAGCAACTGGATCTTGGCCAAAAAAAAAACCCGGCCTCCCAAAAGCTGATGGCATCACCTTCTCTACTTACACCAATTTTCTATCTACCCCAAGGAACACATCCACCAACAGACGTCCCAATTGGTCAGAGGCTTTGCATGGCTGGGGACACTTTTAATAACCCAGAACCCTGCTGCGGGTGTCAGGAGAGATCCGGCTGCTCAAAAACTTCCCAATGAGGCACTACAGGCCTTCTAAGGCCACAGAAAATACAGGATCCTGGTGGGTGGAGGCAGACGCAGGGCCATCGATGCAGGCGCTGTGGCTCAGGGTGCTGCCTCGGTGAGCTTCCACTGAGGGCTAGGAAACACGCGCTGTCTTCCGATTCCGTGTCCTGAGGGCTGACCGAGCGGGCCAGACTGAACCCTTGTTTTGACTTATTGGCCGATGAGCGCCTCTTCCAAAGCTACAGATGACTGGTAAGGACAAAGGAGTGCTCTTGGGCAGAGGAAGGGAAAGGGCGCTTCAACGGTCAAGACACCCGTGCTGGGAGCTCAGGTAGCTCGCTCCTCTGCAGGGCGTCTGCCCGGCCTGCTTCTCATGTCAGAGCCCTCCATAGGGAAAACGTATCTCTACAAGAGCAGGAGGCACAAGCAAGCCACTTTGTCATGAAGCACATCTTGGTGCATAACCTCTAAAAACCCCCTGATCCCACGAATAGCATTCCAAAGTAAAGTCCTTTACAGTGGCTACAAAAGCAGGCAATGGGGGCCCCAACTCAGGAAATTAGTTTAGTGGCACTCTAAAACTGCTACATTAGCATACTCATATCCCCATTAAAAGAACGTGCCTACCAAGCCGGAAGTGTAGGTAGGTGGCAGAGCGCTTGCTTAGCATATGCAAGGCTCTGGGTTTAATACCCAGCACCACCGCTTTAAAACAAAAAGTGCCTATCAACAGACAGGATGAATATTACAATTCTCAGTCACAGAATCCTAAAAACTTCATTGTCAAACAAGTAAGCTTCACTTAAGAACGCTCACAGAGAGATTATACAGAATCACAGCATAAATGAGAGAAGTGGCGACAGACGATCTGAGCCAGAGACATGGAAATCTTACCTAAACCTGCACAGAGTTTAAAAGTGGTAACATACCAAGAACTGGTTCATCTTTTTCTCTTAAAACAGAAATGTTTACAGTTCTAACAACCCATTGCCAGTAACATCAGGTTCACTGTAGCCTCCTAACAAAACCCTGAAGGTATAAAAGTGATAGTACTTATCAATACTTTTATTTTCTTAGATCACATTTTTAAAAACATTCTTGCATGTCCCTGTGGATACATCTGCCCGACAGCGGCTTTAGGTTAAGATTCTATGCACTGGTAAACTGTATTCACCCCTCTGCGCCAGTGCATGTGAAGGGATTTCAGTAATGTCCGCAAAACAGGAAGGGAAGGATGGACAGTCTGTTTTGGAATTCAGTGAGCTGGAACACCCTCAGGCAGATAGAAAATATTTGGTCCTTTCTAAAATCATCTGGTCATTTACCATTTGTAAGTTGAGACTTCATTTTCTAGTGTAAAAACAAAAATAAACAAGTTTTACAACAGTCCTCATAGAATTAGAAGAAACATTCTGCATACTCCTTGCCCTATTTCAGTGCCCACTAATACCCACAAAGGTGACCTGGAGCCCACTTTCAATGTTTAATAAGAGCCTGACACTGTAATACAGGCTGGACTTGTTCCACAGAGGTGGGAGCTAATGGCAGGAGCTGAGATCATTTGTTCTTACAGCAGAGTAGAAAAATCCTTGGTCAGAAAGACTGGCTCTGAGCTATCCACACACAGGCACAATGATGTATGTGATGATTTTTCTAGCTAACAAACACCAAGGAAGAGGCACTTCAGCTAAATCAAAAATACACTGACCAGTGAGGAAGAATGATGCTATTCAAGTTAAACAGAACTGTTACATCCATCAAAAGCTTTAACTCACTGTAAGCATCACAGCCGCAAAGACCTACAGTCCTTTGCGCTCCCTGGGCAACACTGCTTACGGGGCTCCATGAGCCTCCAAGTCCTCTGCCCTGTACACAGCCTTACCTGCAAGCAGGTGGACAGAGCTGAAGCTCTTCTCCAGTTTGCCCAGCAGTACAGTGAGAAAGCAGTCTGATGACAGAGAGGCAACATCTTGGGAGCTCTGGTCGTAAACTACCACCTTCTGGCTGCAATCAATGTCAACCTGAAATGCAAACGGGAGGCTTGTTGCAGGAAGGCAGGCAAGAAAAATAATTTTAAAACAACCGGTTCAGGAGGCTCCATATTTACTGGTGCTGATGCAAGTAACTGCTGCTTATTTTCAATTAATTATTTGAATAAAAATGAGATAGGATTAATTTACTGGACAAAGTTAGCATATGCACTTGTATAAATCAACTTTTGAAAGGCTAAACTGATGCTATTTCTATGTAGATATGCTCAGAACTCATTGGTTTTAAATACTTGACCCTCATAAAAGGGTGCAGTTCATAAATCAAATACATACTATGTAAAATAAACAAAACTTTACCTAAAGAAACATTTTAAAGATGGCTCCTAGTAACAATAAATCTGCTGTTCATTAAAGTTAAATGATGAGCTTGTTCTTACTCATGGAGAAAAGATATGGCCTTCCTTAACAAAGACGATTTCAGTGTCCTAGGAATAATTTCCTTGAAGGTAACATCCTTATGTCTTGACCATATTACCACATACAGCTGTGACAGATGTGAAAAGCATATCTAATAATTAGTTTCTACTTCCAAAGTGGATTTGCAGATAATACAGAATAACTGAATACAGAATTGAGAAAACATTTCATCAAGCCATTAATAGGGAAACAGCTTGTGCCCCAAATAGAACATGTTATTATTCTTTCAGTATAATTCAAAATATTCTTAAATGTGACAATACAATTAGTAAATTATTTTGAGGTACTACAAGGTACCAAAATCTAAAAAGCAACCAAAACTTCTCAAATTACTTTCTCCACTTAAAAATAAGGTTTCAATTAAAATTATTCCCCAGTTTACCCATTTATCTTAAAAAAGCGAAAAAAAAAAAAAGGGAAAGCATTTACCTTATGTTTTGCTGAATGCTGGATAAGTTCTGTAATTAACACTTTGTCCTGTTGCAACCTCCGCTTCATAAGCTTGGAGCAGTTGATATTAATGGCTTCTAAAATGTGGGATGTATTGTATTCCACAAATGGCCGGCTATCAATTAGCAGCACTTTTTCTGTTCCGCTTTCCAGCAGAGCCACCAACCTCTCAGTAACAATTTGAGTCCCAATCATCTCATGGGCCATGACAACAATAAGTCCTCTTTTGCCACCTCCTCCTTTAATTTGCCACGATGATGTAATGGTGGTGTGCTCAAAGGCTCAGCCACTCCATTGTACTAAGAATGTATGAGGTCAGGCTGGCAGTGACTGGCAAAAGGAGAGTTAAACCCATTTTCAGCAAGAGCCCTCCAACTGAATGTCTCTTTCTCTTCCCCGTTGATGTGCTCTTGCAAAGGACCCCTTCCACAAAGCAGCCCCTCACATTTGATTCATAGAGAGATGACTGGAATAACCATTCCACAACAAAAGATGCTTTGGGGTAGCCAGTGCATTACATCATTCTTTACCTTTGCTCCCCCGCTCCAATGGCTTTACACTGGACTGACAGCCTACACGGAGAGAGAAAGGCAGAAAACAAAACACGGGGTCAGAAAAAGAAGAAAAAGCATCAGATTAGAGAGTGTATGATTCATAATATTTACTCCACTAATCTGATTCCACACTTGACGCACTGTTTCATTTGGACAAACAAAAGGGACAAGTGGGTATGGCCTCAGAAAAAAATATGCTAGTGATGACTCAGTCATACCTCAAAAGGCAAAAACTTCGAGAAAATAAAACATATTCATGAATTATAATCACCGTGGGCCAGAACTACATGACTTGTATGAAATTACAAGGGCTATACGAAGCAGCTTGAAGAATTATTTTTCCAAATGCTTTTCCATTTTATTTATTTTCTTGAAAACAGTACACAGAACAGCAGCCAATGGTGATTTCAACAAGCTCATATTATCAGGACCAAAAAAACCCAAAAACAAAGCCCAAACCAAAAACCCCATAGCTGCTTAAGAATGACCGTGTTACCGCATTACTGAGGGCATACGTGCACACAGATACCAGCATGCAAACAATAGCCCCTAGAGAGCAGGCAAGAAAACAGGTTGCATGAATTTCAGCTGCCTTTTGAAGAAGAGGATGGACACAAACGGCTGATATGCGGAACGGCTGGGGCTTGCGGTGTACCTCGCCCCCTGGGAGGCAGCGTCAGGGCTCTGATTCTGGCCTGTTTCCTTCCCATCCCATTCTGTGCACTCTGAACTCCTCACCCTGTCATAGGCTTTCCCTTCACTTTCTGGCGTCCTATTCTCAAAAGGGCCACTGACTCCTAGCCTGTACCCATTAGCCTGGGACTCTAAATCAGCCACCCCCATATCCAAAGCCCTGGGATCTGGATCCGGTGTCTCCCTGTTCCTACCAAGCCTCTATAACCAACCGTTCCCCCATTGACGCTAACTGGAGTTTGGTGCCCGGAATTTGGACACGACCCTGACCTTCGACACTCTCAGATTCCCATCTCCCCTGGCACATCCTTCTTATACAAAATCCTGTACTGTACTAAGTAAAACTTGATGTCAACGGTCAGCATTCAACTTTCAAACAATACACTATCTGATGGCAAACATTTTAAATTTCTTATGTCCACTGTGCTTTGCACATAAGATTCTCCAATTATAGTGAACAATAAGAAAAATCTTTCTTGTCCCCAAAACAATTTAAGATTCCAAATAAATATTTCATTAACTGATTTCAGATCAGGATGGTAAAATCTTCAAACATCTTTGCCATTCTAATTTTATACTTACAAATTCAGAACTGAGACACAAGAGAAGGATCAGGATATAAAAGTTGTCCTGCCATTTGCAGAGTACATAACTTTGAGCACATCACATAACCCCTGTAAGCCAGCTTCTTCATCTGTAAGATGCACATAGCATGGCCTTGTCCCCTCACACACCTCCGTTCCGAGGACAAAATTATGAAATTTATCTAAAATTCATAACAAAGAAAACTACACATCACATAAAGAAAGGAGGGAAATGCCCTAAAGATGCACTGGTGAACAAAGCAACTTACATCTAGAATCTAAAAGGCATCATGGGCAGACGAAAGCAGAAGTAATTCCACCCTCCTATGTGCCACTGCAACTTTCCTCACAGAACTTGACATATAGAGTTAGAAGGTACCTGGGAAATCTCATCCACCTATTTTACAAAACAGCTGCACTTAATACAGTGCGTGTCCATTTCTTGTCTTCTGAGCAACAAGTTTATGTTTAGTATAGCTTTATGTCAACAAGGTACTAAAGTCATCTCTTTAACCGAGGAAACAGAGCACTGACCCAGGCTACAGCCCTGAATCAAGCCCTGACACAGTTCACAGCAATGTGAGGTCCTGGATTCAGATTGTTTGACTACCGAACCAAGGCTTCTACTACTGGGTTACCCAGTTTTCCCTAAGTACCTACTCCCATAATAGAGCTGCCTGGGAAAGAATAACACGACTTATCCACGAGGTGCCCAAGTGGCACAGAAAGTGGAAACCAGAGAACAAGAGCGAGGTGGTTCCAACGATGACGCCGGGACTCCGAGTCCAATTGGCCCCTCTCAGTGATAAAATCGGGACGGGACAAACCAACGATCTGGGTTAGCAGATCGAGGGACAAAAAGGAATGGCAAGACAGCAAACATGCAAAAATGGAATTAGAAAATAAAGTTGAATTTGTAAACTCTCATTCTCGCTTCCCATCAGCAAACAGTTCTACAGAGCAGAAAATTATCATCCTTATCAGACACAGAACTAGAGTTAGCAGCTACAGACAGAAAAAGACCCTTTCCATGACCTAATATGAGGACGTAACTGAATCAAAGCAGGGAGGGTCAAGTGCGGACTGAGTTACTCTCAGTGCTGCATGGGGTCAGCCGGAGCCCTCCTGCACACTTCATTCCCGAAGTCTGATTCTCCCTGGTCCCAGTGAATATGAGAGAGGCAGGGCCTGGCAAGCGGTTGTGGGGCACGAGATAACAATGGCCTTAACCTTGTTCGTTTACAGCTAGAGAATTTTAGCTCAGTCCCTATTCTCAGCTACAACTTTCATTTTAAAAATGTGTCTTCGTTCACTTTTTTTTTTTTTTTTTTTTTTTTTGCAGTACTGGGGATTGAACTCAGGACCTTGTACTTGCCAGGCAGGCACTTATTCCACTGAGCTATATCTGTAGCCAACTCACTTCATTTTGAAGAATGTCAATAACCTCAGATCAGGTACATGTCTGTGACAATTTCACTGTCAAAATCTTTTCCATCAGTTAGGATTTAAAAGAATACTTATATTGTTTACGAAACCACCAAGGTAACTTCACCCAGAATTTCTATAAGAATGAATCAAAAAGAATAAAAATTCTTAGATTGAATTACAAGGACCCAGATGCACATTACAAAATCCAGGGCATGCCAGGTATGGTGGTGCATGCCTGTAATTCCAGCACTCAGGAGGCTGAGGCAGGAAGATCACTGTGAATTCGAGACCTGCCTGGGCTACAAAGTAAGCTCAAGGTCAGTCTGAACTGCATAGCGAAACCCTGTCTCAAAAAGACCAAAAAAAAAAAAAAAAAAAATCCAGGGCAGAGCCAGAAGCATCAGTGCACAGTTGTATGCCGGTTACTCAGGAGCCTGCAGGCAGAGAACACAAGTTTGAGACAGATCAGCAAGACCCTGTCTCTGAAGAAATGGGTAGCGCAGGTGGCAGAGCACTTGCCTAGTGTACATGAGGCCCTGAGATCAAGTCTCAGTAGTGAAAAATACCCAGGACAGATCAGCTTTGCTACTATTTACTTAGCCAACTTTAAAGCTTTAATTGATTGCCATTTTCATAGATAATATATTTGTATAATTAATAGTCTAAAACAGGTATATAATACAAATAAATAGGTGTAGTTTTTTATGTTCATTATATTAGATGTAGGTGTGAGAAACTGCTACTTTTAGACATGTGTGGTGGCACATGCCTGCAATTCCAGCACTTAGGAAGCTGAGGCAGGGGGATCACCACGAGTTTGAGACCAGCCTGGGCTACATGGTAAGTTCAAGGCTAGGCTAAACATAGCAAGATCCTCTCTCTCACACTCACTCATACACACATATACACACACGCCAAAATAACAACAACCCCCCCAAAATATATTTAAATGAAAACTAAATATATTGAGAATCCTCAACCTTGTCCTTTACCTGCCCAAGTTTCAACCTTGTCCTCTTATTGGTAAGTTTCTTTTGATCTCTTCTAGAGATTTTTTTTTAAATGAATAGAAACTAAAACACAAATATATGCATCTTCCCTTCTCCCTAGTCAAATGATTACACAGCACACAAGAGGTTTTCAAATCCTGCTCTTTCACTTAGAATACTTAAAGTTTTATTTTCTTCAACATTTACTTAGAAAGTAAACCAATCCATGTACCGGTGGGTCTTTTGCCCATCTGGAAATCTGAATAAAGCACAAAGAAATACATAACCTTAAAAGTCAATTCCTCCATCCCTGCAGAATTATATCTGTTCAATCAGCTGTTTCCTGAGGCACCTAAAAGCTAAAAAATACTTTCCTAATAGTGAGTTCAAACAATTAGTAAAGTATTGCCATCCTAATGAGCATTCCCTATAACTACCTGCCGCCAAAGAAAGCTAAAATGTGGCAGTCTACATTCATAGCACTATGCAAATTTTCTCTCAGAGGTTATCTCAAATCATTAAAGCAGCATTACAATATTGAAGACAGTAACCTTAACCAGGGGTACGGAACAAAGAGTTTCAAAGTATCCCACAGTCCAAAATAACAGATTAAGAAGATTTTATATTTTATTTACTTAGGGATAAACATTTTAGTGTGACAAAATTACTATACAAATCAGGAGGGAAAACAGACATGTCCATGAAGAAATGCCCTTTCTGATACATTTTAAATTTCAGAAATTACTTATGCTTCATATTTTATAACATTTAATATTAACATAAGCTTATAAGAACTTTCTCCCTTCAATACACAATTTTTGAAGTTTTCCTGTTTAAATGTGATTTATTTTTATGTTTTAGATTTTACTTACCTAAGCCATGTATCTATGACTTTATAATGGAAATCACTGGAATTTACTGAAATTCACTCCGCATCTAACTTTGCAAAATTGTATTAATGAATTCCACTACTCAGTTATGTTTGACTTAAGTCTACTAACATGAACAAGTGAGGCCTCTTTTAACTTAAAGAAAAACATAAAATTTGACTATAAATAACCAATTATTTACCAGAAATAAACTAAGAGGAAAGTTTATTTTGACTTTCCTCAGTACTTCTAGCCTTCATAGTTAATGCTTAACCAGAATTTTTTAAAAATTTAAATAATTCTATTAAACATGTTCCTCTTCTCCAATGAGGCATTTCTCCCTTCAACTTCCCAAACTGGATTCTCGGTCAGTCATACTGACACTGGATGTATTCCACTGAAAATGGAGGTACCCTTTTCCCTTCCATCCAATGTTTTTTCTGCCAAGAACAACAGCTTATCTGCTACTAGGCACTGCTGCCCTAAACTACCCACTCCCAAGGTCTGCAACTGGTAGGTAAGGGATGAGTTCCTGCAAACATTTCCAAGGATAGTCTGAAAGAAAAGTGGGGTCCACGAGGCGAGGCGGCAGGGGCTCCTGCTCAGACAGGTATGCTTCCATTTCAAACACTTTTACAAAGAGAACGTCTCAGGGGAAGAACAAGATTCTGTGGTTATGGGGTGCTTCAAAGCCCTGTTCTGTGAGTAGAGGGATTTAGTTTTATTTGGTTGGGACAGAGCTCAAGTTCAAATTCTCAGAGTTTATGGAAAGGATATAGTCAGGTGAGGAGTTTACTTTCATTAAACCACAACCCTGACTTAAATTTTTTCCTTCCAATAAATTGAAAAAATAGGCAACAAAATATACCAACCAGCCTTTCAGCAAAACCCTAAACACAGACCTCCAATAACAGAAAGAAAAATCTGAAAGGAGAAAAGGGGGCTGGGCATGTAGCTCAGCAGTACAGCACCTGCCTGGCAAGTGCAAGGCCCTGAGTTCAATTCCCAGTACCGGGGCAAAAAAAGAAAAGAAAAAAGTAGCCTGTACTATCTAGAAGCAAGCAGGAACACCTTCGGCTTTGGCCACCTTAATTCTGCAATGACCAAAGAAACTTGACCTCGGGGAAGGAGGAAAAGGAAGGGAAGGAGGAAACATAAAAATTCAGGCCTCATATTTGGTAAATACACTTAATTGAAGGAAAATAAAAAAGCACCTTCATCAAAGTCATAATAGCTATGAACATAATATGCTTTGTCTGCCACTGTCTTGACCATATTTTCTTACCCAAAACTTGAGGACACATATTCTGACAAGTAACAGCAATAGCAGAATAGACTGCTTGAAGCAAAACTGTCTAACGTTGAGACACAGCCACAGCCACCTCGCAGCCACCTCTCACTCCCACGCAGCACTGTGGAAAGTCCCTACTCTAATCAGAAGCTCAGGCTGCTTACACCGAGCCGAAGAACCCACAAATGAAGGCTGGACTAACAGCCGGCCCCCAAAGAGTAACTATAAGGCAATGCCTTTGCTGTTAAACAGAAGCCCAAGCAGAGGCCAGATCTATGGTAGGTTGCTGCCAAGTCTCTGCTGGCCGAGAGCACAGCACTCTTGGTGTTGGCCTAAATAGAGCACAGTGTTTCTTCTTAGCAATGTTCCCCATCTCCTACCCTCGCCTATTTTACCAGCTTCCCCTCTGCTGATCCAGCCAAGCTCTCCTCCTCCTTCCCTGCCTACGGTCCCCTCTCCCTCCGCCACTCACCCATCCACCTCACACACGTTCCTCCTGCACCCGGCACGTCTGTCTCACCTGTCCTCCTGGCACGCTGCCTAAACACTAGGGTCCCTCTGGACCAGGAGAGGGGCAGGGATGGAGGTGTTCTCGAGGGAGTGGGAGTAAAGGGTCCCTGGGTGGAGCACTAGGAAATGTGCCCAGAATTAGCTTAATCTGAGAAGTGAGGAAAAAATATCTTAGAACGATAAAAGGTAGGCTGGAAATAGGAGGAGAGAGTCAGCTGGGGACTAGTTTGCGTATCCTGGTTTTCAAGAGCATCTTCAGACCTACTGTAACTCAGTCAGTTAATCAGCAGTTAGTGGGCACTAGTATGTGCCAGGTACTGCTACGAAAATGCAGTGATGGGTAGCAATTATTAATTATAACAATGAATTCACAACCAAGTTATAAATTAAGCAGCAAAACACTCTTGCCTTTCTAGAGCTTCTATTTTAACAACGGGATCCTATATTATCTTTCCATCACTATAATAAAATACGTGAGACAATTAACTTATAAAGAAAAAGGTTTCTTTCAGCTTTCAGTTTCAGAGATTTCTGTACAGGGTGGGGTCCATTGCTTTGGGTCCCGGACAGACCAAGAATGTGTAGCAGAGCTAAGCGCTCACATCCTGAGTCGAGAAGCAAGACAAGCGGGGGTAAAAAGCTAGGTCCCCACCCCCATCAGGGCACACCAACAATGACCGAAGAGCTGCCTCGCCTCCTGGATTCTACCCTCACCCAGTCACCACCCTGGAGACCAAGACTTTTAACACATAGACCTTTGGGAGGCATTTGAAATGTAAACAACAGCAGGTGCACAGAGTAGAGTACACAAAAAATAATTAGTGTGATACATGCTATGGAAAAAAGTAATCTCAGCATCCTAGAGGCCGAAGCAGGAAGCTCTTGGGTTCCAGCCCAACCTAGGCAACTTAGCCATTCAGCAACTTCATGAGGCTCTGTCTCAAGATAAAAGGAGGAAAATGATGTTGTCTTTGTCAGAAAGACTTAAAGTCCTTAATACAAGGAATTTATTGTATTTGAGAGGCTGGGAATAGTAACATATATTTATAATTTTTATCTACATGTACCACCTTAAGCCTGCCTCACATCCAGAACAACAAAATTCTACTCTCTGGGAGATACGCTGTACTTCCCTGACAAATTACTAGAAGTACTTAAGCCAGGGTAAATCTGGACAATCCGGAACACACTCTGATGGGACAGAGGTTATGTCTTGGTTACTTTTCCTCATTGCTGAGACAAAATACCCAACACCCAGAATGAAGGAAGGAAAGGTTTATTTAGCTTACAGTTTGTGGAGGTTTCAGTCCGTATTTGGCTGGTTCTGGGCCAAGTGGCGCATGGCGGAGGGCAAACCTTCATGGCAGCAGAGCACAGCACAAACTACAAGAGCAAAACGGAGGAGTGGCCGCAAGCAGCCTCTTCTCTTCCCTTACATTGTAAACAGCCTACCCCCACCCAGGGGGCCTGTACCTCTCACATAACCTCCATCCCCTCCACTTCCACAGGCTCAGGATGTGTACAAAGTAAGCACTCTGGCTTCCTCTGCTGAATCACTCAGCCAAACCTCCAGACTCCCCAAGTTGACACAATGTATCAACCATAACAGGTTATAACTTAGTTTTTCCAGAGGATCAGAGGGCCCTAGGAGAAGCAATGGAATGCAATTACTAAGGACCATCACCAAGTCCCCCATCTCTGAAGGTAATATTCCAAAATTTTATCTATTTTAAATCTCCTAAAATAAGCAAAACCAGAATCCCAAACTATATTCTCCTATAGGTAATTTCAAATGTCTTCCAGGAGACTTCCTCACTTCTCAGTTGAAACACACACAAAAATACTAGAAAAGACCTATATTTGCAAGGAGAACTCTGGTTGAGGGACTTACAAATTATGCTAAATCCTGTAATACAGTATCACACAACAGTCAAAAAAGATGAATGTCTACTAATGCCTTGAAAGTGTGTTTCTTGACAAATAAGGATGGTCAAGACATATTGAGAATAAAATTAAGTCACGGAACAGTTAAGTAAAGTAGAACTTCCAACACCTCCGAATAGACAAACACACATGAACACACAAGATAAAGATTATATTATATAATGACTACAGCTTTACTTAGACAATGAAAAGTAATTACTATATTCTCTTCCATTATCTTGGAAAGCATGAAAACTTTTAGTAACAAGCATAACATATACAAAGACCTGTGACTAATACCGGGTCCTGATTTTTTTTTTCCATTTTGTTTTGTTTGCTGTAATAGAGTCTGAATCTAGGGTCTTGGAGCTGAGCTACATTCCCAGCCCCCCTCCTCCTTTTTAGAGACAGGCTCTTACTAAGTCACTAAATTGCCTAAAAGGGGCTTAAATTTGGCAATCCTCCTGCCTCAGCTTCCCGGAGTACTGGCATTACAGGCATACGCCACATGTAGCTCCTGCTGCACTTATCAAGATTGTTAAAAAAAGTTTGGCGCATGCAATGTAAGATGCACAAACACAATACATGGACATTTAGGGTTGTGAGAGTTGAGTTGCCACCTTACAAAAAACCAAAGATTTTAGGGCTCAGTGCTACAGTACTGATCTAGCATGCACAAGGCCATGGGTTCTATCCCCGACAGAATGAAAATTAAATTTTAGTTATTTAATTTTTGGTTGAGCTGAGGATTGAACCCAGGGCCACGCACAGGCTAAGCACACGCTCTACCACTGAACTACATTCCCCAGGGCCCCCCACCAAAATTAAGTTTAAATCACATACTTGTGACTATAAACCTGGAATTTAAAACAGACCAGTTGGGTTGTAACTCTTAATACAAAAATCCATATCCAAAGGATTTATAGCTAATATCTTTTCTTAATATATCCTCAATATTCTTAAAATGTGTTTCAATTGATAAAATCTCCAAAGTAAACTTGAAGTATCACACACACGACATTGTGTGATTTTCATTCCTCACAGGCAAAGTGAAGTTCCTCTAACGAAGTGTATGCCACAGCTTCAGCCACTCTCCTCCGCTCCCAAGCAGACAGCACAGGGCTTGAACGCATTCCAGGCGTGGCCTTCAAGCGCAGACCACACCTGCTTCCAAGGCCCTGGGGCTAAAAATAACTCTGGGGCCTCAAAAACAGGACTCCAGCCAGACCCAGGGGTAGCTGCAGGCCCCTTGCTCAGCTCCACTGACAGTGAAACAGGGACCACAGAACTCTGCAGCCCCAAGAACAGTGACCACAGACTTCCTCCTCCCGGTCTCCTTGTGCCAGTTACTCACAACCCAGACCTGCTGGGTTTCTTTGCTCCTTGGGACCAAAACTAATCCTAGGAATTTGGAAACAAGTAGGGTTTTATGATACATTTTTCTTCTTTTTTTAACAGAAACAAATTGTTGACGAGGACTCGGGAGACTTTGTTCGTAACCTCAACTCCTCCAGGAAAAACGCTAAAGTGGCACGTATGTGTCACCTGACATCCCCAAACCTGCACTTTCACAGCCTGTAAAATGTGGAATTTCATGATCACTGAGGCGCAAGGACTATGCCACTGAAAGCGTAAGACATCGCCAGAAGTGTGTCTTACGGCTTAGTAAACAGCGCCGCTACAGGGAAAGCACCAGGGCTGAGTTGATCGATAAGCAGTTACGCTATGGTGTCACAGTTTACATGGAGACTGTTCCAGATCGTTCCTTTTATGGAGGGGGATATCTCAGGCTTGCTTAGGAAACGACCTCCGCATCTCTGTCAGCCCCACAATGCGCAGAGCCCCTGCTGTGGCACATCACCCCACCAGGCAGGGTAGAAAGAAGGGCAGGCGGGGCGGCAGGTGGAGGGTAGCTGCAGCACTGGGGCTCGCGGCCCTGGGACGCCAGCCCGTGCTGCTGGGGCCACGGCACCTGTCTGCACAGCCCCCTCAGGAAGCTGAAGCACAGCGCAAAGGAACAGGATCGCAGGACAGCGAGCAGACCAAAGGCAGCGCGGCCAAGGTGGAAGTGCGCACGCTCTCTGCCCTCATCCCTTGCTTACTTTTTTTACTTTGTCCCTTTTCTGTTTATCTTTTCCCCCAGATTTTGCTCTATCACATCATTTAACTTCAGATTCGGCGCCCCTCAGGAATAGTCAACGGAGCGTGGTGGTGCACACCTGTAATCCCAGCGCTTGGGAAGCTGAGGCAGGAGGACTGCTGTGAGTTAGAGGCCTGCGCTACACAGCGAGTTCAATGCCAGCCTAAACTACATAGCCAGACCGACTCCGTCTTTAAAAAGTCAGAATACAAAATGTTAAACTATTACAAACCTCCTATCTTACTCCCAGTAACTTCGTCGGCTAATTTTTAAAAAGGATTTCCCATGCAATCTCAATAGCAAAATAAACAGTAATGGGGTAGGTCTCAGAGAAAAGGAATGCGATCAAGTTTACAATTTTTAAATAAGGGCTTCCCACAAAACACCTGCTCTGCAGGGACAATCTGAGAGGCGGGTGCTTCTCTCTCTCGTTTTGTTTTTCCTTAGGTCATCGTGTCATCTTTGCCCAGCGCGGTACTTCGCCCTCTATAAATCCTGGGCGAGGTGCAGTCAGGCCCAGACACCCACATACAACAGCGAGCACCTTTCCACCCAAGTCTCCAGTCCTTGATGGAAAATACCAAGGTCTGCACTGGCTCACGTCAGGTTATAAATCAGTACAGAGTACCACGGGGGACAGAGGGTAGACGGCAGCCCGCTGAGAGGAGTAAATACCTGAAAATGATGAACGAACAGAGAAAGCTCGTAGGATGTACGGTACATAGAAAAGAAAGGCTTCCTGGAGAATGTTGTAAGTTCCAGGACAGTTCTGAGGGAAAACAGGAACATGAACTTCCAGAGAGAGGGGAGAGGGGCAAAAAGGAGGGGATGTGGGGTGGGGAAAGGAGGGAGAAGAGGGGACAGGAGGCGGGGAGGGGAGGGGCGGGGAGGGCACTCCAAAACAAGCAAATGCAGGAGCAGCCTGGTTTTAGCTGTGTAAGGACGGCTCAGCCTAGAACGGTGACTATGAAATCTGACGGGAAGAGCCGAGATCGGGGATGGCCTAAACGCAAGGCCCTGCGGGTGGCACGTGACGTATTCCTTAGGAGCAACTGACTTCCTGATGGTCAGCACCACTGAAAATGGCTCTCCAGACCGCACTGTTAACATTACGCCGCACAACAACATCTGAGACCACCTCAACCCCCCGGGCTTTCCCCACTTCAGATGAGCTCACGCAAGGCAAGATGAGCGTTGTGCACAGGTTCAGGTTTTACAGCTCAGGTCACTGTTTATAACCCAGAAGAACGGAGCATAATAAAAGATGACAGAAAGTAAAGCAGAATGTAAACAGAAGTGGACTCTGGATGCTGGCCTATGGGCGATTTTGTTTTATTTCCTGTTTGTGAAAATTACAGAACTGTGGAGATCTGAATGTATTTTTAGGCAAGAGATCAAATTCGCCAATGTCACAGCCTCTATAGTTTCAAAAATAATGAAAGAACACAACAGTTACCCATGATATCCAACAAAAGACCAGAAGTACCTGCTGGGGGCAAAACTCCATTATGGCTTAATATCATTGAAGTGGCCTAGCTTCTAATCATTAGTTTTTTAGCTGCAGATGCATCAAAAGAAGATATTTAAAGGCTGGGAGGAGGTGACAAGATGTAGTTCGGGCACTGGGTGTTGTGGCACATACCTGTAATCCAGTACTCAGGAGGCTGAGGCAGGAGAACTGCCAAACCTTCGAGGGCAGCCTGGGCTACAAAGTGACTTTCAGGCCAGCCTGAACTGTACAGCCTCAAGTGGACAACAAAAAACACAAAAACCTCAGCATTCCCTAGTCTATGGATGCAAGTTAAATAAACAGTTCCACCTAAGAATTCCCCATTATTAATTTCCTATACAGTCCTTTGGAATTAATTCCTTCCTCTAGTCTACTCATGTAAACTTCATTTAAGTAAGGTAACGGAACCCAGCACTTAGGATCTAGCCAAACAGTCTACGTTAGACATTCCCGTTCTTCTCAAGGTTGGCCCAACAGCTACTTTTTGAAAAAGGTAATATTTAATCCATCAATTTCTATTCATATCATACCTTATTAGTATAAACAGAAAAACTCCTAAAATCGAAAATGGTCACTCAACTACCTCCCTTGCACAGTGGATCTAACTCGGGGTGCACTCACTTACATGACAGCTTTTGAACATCTAGTGTTGTATAAGGTTTTTTCTCAAGTACCTTTAGAAGATACAACTTTCTCCTATTTCATAAGAGAAATAAAATTTCTGTACAGGTAAACGCAGGACTCCCTGTAATCTTGCCGCAAGAGTGAGAAGGAAAGAACTTTCCAAGGCAGTGTCTAGATGTCCAAAAGGGGAGGCGATCGATCTCACCATGGTGTAGTTACTCTGGACATTCTCCGCCCTCCTGCTCCAACCATTAGGGTGCTGCACAGTCTCTGGATTCACAAATAACCTCTGGCTGAGGGAAGTTGAGAGGGAGTAAGACGGAGCCAGCCAGCAGATTTCTACTAATTCTGGAGGCAACTTCCTTTTAACCCATCCCTAAAGGCTGGCTGCTTCCTGCCAGGAACCACTGAGCACAGTTCATTTTCAGACAGCCTGCTGAGTCTTACTGCGGCCCCGACTTTACAAAGGGGAAGGCCGAAGGGAAACCAGTCTGCCTTTTCTCACACCACAGGTACACCCAGCGAGTTCCCTTCCTGAACAAACACAAAGTGGGCGTGGCCCAGGCTGTACAACCGAGGGCTACCTGTTACTTCCACCCAGCGGCATCTCCCTTAAAGCACAAGCAGGAAAAGTAAGAGGACTCCTATTAAAATTAGCCTTACTGGCAAGTCCAGCAAGATAGGCACATGACATTAATTCTCAGGAGTTCCTCCAACTTTACTAATTGTAGAAAGAAGCTGGCTGTGGAGACCCTGGCTTCTCAAGCTTTTTAGTCTGCAAGCCACTTCAAAGTGACAAAGCCATCTGGTCTGTCTCCCTAACAACTGTTTCTGTGGCTACACGTGATGCCCTACAAACCCTAGAGGAGATAATGAAGAAAGTTCCCCACATTATAGTGAAACGTGAGGCTTCGGACAGAATGTGGAGAGAAAAGGGTTAAAAACATACACACAGACACCTGTACAAGAACATGCACAACAGCATTACACATGGTTAAAAGGTCCATCAACTAATGTACGGTGGTGAGACATGTAGTTTATCCATACAATGAAGTATTATTCAGCCATAAAAAGGAATGAATACTAATACCTGCTACACCATGGGTGTATCTCAAAAATAAGTGAAATATTAGTTGTCAGGGGCTGAAGGAATGAAGAATAGAATGTAACTCTGTAAAGTGTGATGAAGAAAATGTTCCAGAAACCCAGGCATGGAAATTCCCACATTCTGGGAGGCTAAGGCAGGAGGATAAGCTGTTTGAGTCCCGCCTGGGAAACTCAGCAAGACCATCTCGGAAAAAAAACACAATTTTTTTAAAGGTTGGGGATGTAGCTCAGTATAAAGGGCCAGGGGAAGGAAGGGGGGGGCATGGGGGGAAGGGAGGGAGCAAGGGAGGGAAGGAGGGGGGCGGGCAGGAGGGAGGGGAAGGAAAAGAAAAAGAAAAATGTCTGGAATTAGTTGTGATGCTTGCATAATTTTGAATATACTAAAAACGACTCAATTATATATCTTAACAGTATGAATTTCATGGCTGTGAATTATATACTTTTTTTGTCTTTCTGAGATAGGGTCTCACCATGTAGTTCAGGCTGGCTTTGTAGCCTAGGCTGGTCTCAAACTTACAATGATCCTCCTGCCTCAGCCTCCCAAGTGCTGGATTACAGGCTTGCGACACCATGCCCAACATGAATTATATACTTTAAAAGATGAATTTCATGGTTGTGAACTCTGAGTCTTATTGTTGCCTAGTCTAGCCTCAAATTCTTGAGCTCAAGCAATCCCCCTGTCTCAGCCTCCCAAGTAGTTGGGACTACAGTGCATCTCAAATCTTTTACGGCTTAATGGTATAGCATATGATATATTTTTCTATATGGCTTTTATATATACATGTTTTCTTCTTTTTAAAGCAAGCCAAAAACTATTCCAAATGAAAGAAAATTAAAAAGACACATGATGCAGAACGCTTGCCTGGCATGCACGAGGCCCTATGTTTGGTCTCGAACACCGCAAAAAAAGACGCGACACGCACATGTAGCACATTTGCCTCATCTGAATCCTGTACACAACAGGTGAGAGTTTGCGTCCCCCCAAAAAGGGGAAAGTCTGACCCCACCGCCGTGGTACCTGAGGTGCAGCTCCGAGGCGCACTAAGATTGGGAGGGCGGGGCCTCCACGAAGGGACCAGCGCCCGTACACAAGGTGCTTCAGAAAGCGCTTGCGTCCTGCTTCTGCCAGGGTGGCCCGCGATGAGAAGTCGGCAGTCTACAGCCCGCGAGAGGCCTCACCCAAACCAGACCACACCGGCACCCGCTCTCCAACTCTCAGCCTCCGGAATTGTGAGGAGTTAATTTCTGTTATTCGTAAACTACCTGGCCCATGGTAATATGTTACAGCAATCTTAACTTACTAAGGCTGTCCTGGAAAATAAGGGGCTTTGAAAAATATCATTGGGTCAACTGACAGGCCTGGAAGACAAATGGTAGACTGGAGTATTAAGTGGGCGGTAGGGTTACTGTGCCTGGTAACTCCTTGTGGGGACAGAACATGCTCTTTCGGAAACTGCTGAAGTTCCTGAGCCTATAATGTGTACAGCTCACTCTCCAATGGTTGAGAAAGATCCGTGGGAGATCAGTGAAAGAGCGAAGGGAGCGCGTGCTGCTAATAGTAGTTGCTATTCTTTTATCTCTCTTGTAATTTAAAACTACTTTGAACACAAAATGAAAAAACAAAATACACAAAGATCCAGAAATTCTATTTCCAATCATTTTTTGTATATAAATATTTGTCCACGGGTATTTGTCCAATCCCCTTACTTCCTCCCTCCCTTCCCCTTTTTTTCCCAGTCCCTTCATACTGAGCTACATCCCAAACCTTTAAAATTGTTTTACTTTTTTATCTAGAGAGAGTCTTGCTAAGTTGTCTAGGCTGGACTCAAACTTGTTATCCTCCTGCCTCAGCCTTCCAGAGCTATGTGCAATACTGCTCACTGAAGAATGTTTATAATTGTGAAAAGAAACCATTTCAGCTGGGCAGGGTGGCACATGCCTGTAATCCCAGCACTCAGGAGGTTGGGACAGGGGGATCTGAGGCCAGCCTGGGCTACAGAGTGAGTTCAAGGCCAGCCTGAACTACATAATGTGACTCAGTCTCAAAAACTAAAAAAAAAACCAGAAAAAAATTCAAAGACAGTAAATGATAAATTGGCTAAATATATTGATATAGTATACCACATAGCTATCTAAAAACAAAAAGGGTATGTGTTGATATAGAATAATTTCCACAAGTACATCCTTTTGTGAAGGGGGAAAGAAAGAGGGACATGGGAAGAATGGTTTTATCCTTAACAATAAAAGCAATTTTTAAAAAACTCAAGAAAGCTAGGAATATTTTAAACTGGTAGGAAAGAACTGTGATGCTATACAATCTTGGGTGCGTCTTTTAGTGAGGCTAAGTACACCTCAACTGGGTATTGTGTATACTTAGGAGCACATCTGCTAGGGTAGGGGCCTGGTAAGCAAAAAAACTTTTTCCAACTTTTTGTCCTTTTGAGACAGGGTTTTGCTATGTAGTTCAGGCTGGCCTCAAACTCTCAGTGATCCTCCTGCCTCAGCCTCTTGAGTGCTGGGATTACCGGCGCACACTGCCACGCCCAGTGTAAGCAGTCCTTACGGACACCACTGAAGAGTCCTCCAAAGCAGCTGTCCACCCTCAATACTGAAGGGTTCTACTTGTTCTACATCCCTGCTGACACTTAGTACTTTCAAGTTTTGAGCCTTCGTTTTTTGTTTATTTTTGGTTTTTTGGAGACAGGGTCTCGCTATGTAGTTCAGGCTGTCCTTAAACTATGTAGCTCAGGCTGGCCTTGAACTCAGCGATTTGCTCCTGCCTCCCGAGTGCTGGGACTACAGGCATGCAGAGCCATCCCTGGCTATCTTAAATTATTTATTTTGGTTGTGTAGTGATAATTCACTGCAATTAAGTCCACATTTCCTGATGACCAACGTGGTTGAGCAGCTGTTTTACGTTAACCTTTCACATTTAGACATATGCTTAACTGAGAACTTATTTTTCTACCTGATGTGAAGTAGGAGGTCAAAATTAGGTTCGTTTTTTGCTGTCTTCTTCCTTCCCGTATGATTAGGTAACTGATTCAGGCTCATTTTTTAAGACCGTTCTTTAAACATTGCGGCATTATAACATTTTAATCATAAATTAAGCACAAAGGTATGGGGTCCGTTTGAGGACTCTATTTTCCTCCCCTGATCTAGTTATTCCGCACTGCATATCTAAATGTGGGGGTCCTGAAATTGTTCTTCAGTTTTACCTTGGCTACTTTTGCTGTTTGTACTGTCATCTAAATTTTAAAATAATTTGTATAAAGGTTTTAGACATGTTTCATTATGTTTTTTCCTAGACATTGATATTAGTACTATGATATCATTTTTTTTAAATGTCATTTCTTTTCTTTTTTTTTTTTTTGCGGTACTGGGGATCGAACTCAGGACCCTGCGCTTGCAAAATGTCATTTCCTAATAACTATTACACAGAAATACATCCTTTGTATATAAAGCTGGACTCCAGCAATGTCACTAAATTTCCTTTTTGAAGTTATTTTCTCACTTTCATAAAGTGAAATTCACACTTTTTCTTGTATAGTGCTATGAGTTTTGATCAATGTACACAACAGTGTAACCATAATCAAGATACTAAACAATTCCATTACTCAAAAAAAATTCCCTCAGGACATTCTTTTGTAGTCAACACCTTCTCCCTACTCTAATCACTAACAACTGCTCCGTTCTCCACTCCGAAGTTCTGTTTTTCTGGAATATAACTTAAATGGACTCACAAAGTGTACAGCCTTCTGAGTACCTTCTTTCACTTGTCCTAATGCCTTTAAGAGTCCACATTCCTGCCTCAATTAATGGTGTTTGCTCCCATATACTGCCGAGCAGCATTACACTATAGAGATGTACCACAGTTTGTACATTCATCCACCTGTTGAAAGACACTCAGGTTGTTTCCAGTTTTTGGTGATTATGCTTAAAATTGTATAAACACGAGTACAAGTTTTTGTGCACATATAAATTTTTACTTAGGTACATACTGAGTTAAGTGTATATTTAGTCTTATAAGAAACTGACAAACTATTTTCCAAAGTGCCTGTATCATTTTGCATTTCCACCAGCAATGTTTTAAAATTCTATTTGCTACGATTCTCATGAGAACGTGGCATTTTCAGGTATTTTGTTTTAGTGTTACATCACTGTGGCTTTATTTTACATTTCCCTGGTAACCAATGAGCATCATTTTGGGTGTTCTTTGTCCTCTGTGTGTCTTCTTTAGTGAAGTGTTTTCAAATCTTTGGTTCTTACTTGCATTGGTTGCTTATTTTCCTATTGTAGCTTTATTTATACTCTAGATATAAGTCCTTAACATATTCCAGAACCAAGTCCTCTTTCCCATGTATGATTTACAGTATTTTCTCCCACACTGTGGCTTGTCTCTTCATTCTCACAACACCATCTTTGGCAGAGCAAGTTTTTAATTTTAATAAAGGCCAATTTCTCAATGCTTTTATGGATCATGTTTTTGATGTCACATATAAGAATTCTCTGCCTAATTCAATCACAGAGTTTCACCTATGTTTTCTTCTATAAAGTCTGTAGTTTTATATTTAGGTCAATGATCCATTCTAAATTAACTTGTGTATAGGTATAAAGTACACACTAAAGTTTGGGGGCATTGTGTTTTGTTTTGTTTTGTTTTGTTTTGACACAGGGATATCTAACAGTTCCAGCACAGTTTCTCCACTAGGAAAGAAAAACTATAACTCCTCTACTGTGCTGCTTTTGTTACTATGTCAAAAATTAACTGACACCTCATACCCACTAGGATGGCTACCATCAAAACAAAAAATAACAAGTGTTCCCAAGGATGTGGAGAAATTAGAATACTTGTGCACTACTGGGATTAGAGAAGTTGTAAAGCGGTGCAACTGCCATGGAAAACAGTAGGACAGTTCCTCCAAAAGTTAAAAATAAAACTACAAATTATATAGCAACTCCACATGCTATGTGTGTTTAAAGTACATGAATTTTACAATACTCAGGAAGTCCCTTTCTATTTTTGTCGACTACAACTTTATCACAAACAGGAATCAGGTTGTAACATGTGCTTTGTCTGCAGCCACTAAGACAGTTATCTTATTTTTTTACTTTTTTTACTGTTGATGTGATGAATAATATTGATTTGTGAACACCATCAAAACGTTTTTACATAACCATTCTATTTACTCAGAAAATCTAATTCAACACTCTATAAATCATGACCAACTCTTATGTTACTGTAATAACAGGTAGGAGGGTAGAGACATAGGCACTACTCTTCATGTTTAATGCTTAGATTCTGAAGCATCTGAAAAGAAAAAGAAATTTCATTACCAATGATATTAATTATGGTACATCGTATACTTTTGGAAACCAGAAATAAAATTACAGCAGGGAAATGTTATACTTCACATGCAACATAACTGAATGGATGAACGCTGAAAAATCTGCATTTATATTACAGTTTTTATGTTGTCCTATAAATTTATGAAATGCTAACATTTGGAGGGAGAATTTTACAGTTTTATTAATGATTACATTAATGAATTCTGGTTACTGACTCCCACTCACTGGTTAGTTTTAAGTTTTTACTTTGGCTATGTTCTGCTGGCTGTGTTTTTCACAATTAAAATGGCCAGCCCATGAGCAGAGGGTTCGGTAGTGTCGGGGAAGCTCCAAAGGCCTAAATGTTTACAATAAAATTGTCACAGTGCTACCAAGTATATTTTCAATCTTTGGGCCCACTGTATGACCCAGGTTAAGAAGGAACTTGGGTGGCTCAGAACATCTTGCAACTTCCTACCATGTAGTTCTATCAAGTGGCTTCAGTCCCCTACATGAACTCCCTCCTTCACACCAGCTGTGCTGGGTGTTCTGACAGAGAAGGGACTGATGATGTTCCATCAAGGCTTGGCAACACATCAGAAGGCGATGCAGATGACACAGATGCTCAAGTAGAAAGACCATGCTGGACTAGAAGTCTTTGATTTTATTACAGTCACTACCAACAACCCACTCATTCTGCATTATCACACATAGCCCTCATCCGTTCCTACCCAGTTCGCTGCATCCTACATACTTGATTCCTCCTTGAGCACTGTCAGTGCAAAGGCATTTTAAGTCATCACATCAGATGGCAACAACCTAAAACAAAATGTGCTCCCTAAGAACTAGTTATCTGTCAGTATCTATACAGCCAAAGAAATCTAGTACTTGACGCCTGAAAGTAATTCTAAGCATATCATAGCACACTTGAACCTCAACCATCACAATGACATGACTTCTTCCTTTCAGTTACTACCATGACACCACTGTCTAGGTGAGAGCCCTGCACAAGCAATACATCAATCTGCTGGGTCATGCATTTCCTTAAACCTGGCATTTCGTATTTATAAATATAGCTATTCTTAATAGAAATTTTTAAATTATCTATATTTGGACTTCTTGTTCTGTTTTATCTATTTAAGGTGAAAACAAATACACTCTGTGATGAACTTCTTAACTTTTATTTCCTCAGGACTGTGAATATATGTCAAAAAAACAGGCAAACAAGCAAGCAAGCACTGCTGTGTATTTATTTCCAGGATAAAGTACAAGTTCTATCACTCTAAAATAGACCCACTACAATAAGAACTGTATGTAGCATGAGTTAAAGAACTAACCTCTAGGCCAACTGTGGCGGTATATGCCTGCAATCCCAGCACTCAGGAGGCTGGGACAGGAAGATCTCTGCAAATTCAAGATCAACTTGGGCTACCTGGATTTTTAGGTGATATATAATAATAGAAAACAAATGAGATAGATTGACGTTAGAAAATTACCCAGTAGAGGTTTGGTGGAAGAACGCCTGCCTCCCAGCCACTGGGCAACAACCAACATTTCTCAGTCTGTAAGTCAGATATTACTGAGGTGCCAAGGAAATTTTAGGTGCTGGAGGTCAGGTGGTAAAAGACACTACTTTAACAAGAGCTGTAGAGCTGGAAGAAACCTCAACATCCTCTAGTCCATCTGCCTGGTTTACAAATTAGGCGGTGGTGGAGAGGCCGGAGCCAGGGAGAAGGAGATGAATCTGAGCCTTGCAAATCCCCTGTGGTGTATAAAGCCCTGAACTAAGCAAGTCATGCTGGTAACAGCTAGTGATGGGATGGGAGAGGCTGATCGGCAGCTGCTGTGTACTACTCTGTTTCTGTATCCCGGCACTGTAGCATCTGATCTATGAATAGCTTGAAACTTCTGATGGACATTTTAGAAAGAAAAAGGCATCCTACAACTTGACAAAAAGTCAACCCAATTTAAAAATTAGCAAAGGACTTAAACAGACATTTCTCCAAAGATGCTACACAAATGACTAACAGTTATGTAAAAAAGATGCTGAGAACCCCTAATGATAAGAGATGCAAACCAAAACCATCATGAGTTGTCACAGCACACATATGAGGGTGGCTACTCTAAAAGAGCCAATGTCAGCAAAGAAGCAGAGAAACTAGAACACTACGTTTTGGTGGGACTGGAATAAAACAGAAACTGGTATGGAAAACAACATGGAGGTTTCCCAGCAAACTGAAAGTAGATCTACCATATGACCCAGCAAGTTCCACTTCTGATACCCACAAAACAACATGAAAGCAAGATCTCAAGAAAATACCATATACCTGTGTTCACAACAGCACCATTTATAATAACCAAGAGTTAGAAACAACTGAAATACCCATTCACAATGAATAACATTTTTAAATATGGCACATAGACACAATAAAATATTATTTAGTCCTAAAAAGGAACAAAATCCTGTCACATGCTACTACATGGATGAACCTTAAATACGTAATACCAAGTGACATAAGCCAAACATGAAAAAGACAAATACATTTAATCCCTCATAGGAAGAACCTAAAATAGCTAAATTGACGGAAACAATATACAATGGTGGTTACCAGGAACTGGGGACGGAGTAGAAAAGGGGAGTCGTTTAATGGCTACAGCATTTCAGACTTTTAGGAAGAAAACAATCCTAGAATCTGCTTCAGAACCATGTGAATATGTTTACCCCTTCCAAACTGTACATTTAAAAACAATTAGGATAGTAAACTTCATGTTTTTCTACCACAAAAAAAATGTTAAGAAAAAAATAACAAGAGACCCTTTCTTTTTCTTGTCATATTTCTCTCCGAAATGTTTATACTGTAACGTCGCCCTGAACTGCTCCAGGGCAGCAACCTTCTCTCCCAAACTGTCCCACCGAGCAGCCAGCTCACAGCCTGCTCTAGTGTGAGGAGGGAAGGTCTGCAGTCAGGGAGAAGGGAATGCTCAGGAGAGGCCTTCAGGTACACTGACCTCTAGAGCTAACTATGACTTTACCAGGGGGCCAGGAAAGAGACTGGGATGGTGCATCCCCGCTGAAGAACGCTAGGGCAATGAAGGAGTCTCTTCTAGTGTTTTGCTGAAACCACAAGCAGGTAATCTATAAAGAAATTGTGGCAGCAAAAAGTATAAACTCCTTTGTTTTGTTTTGTTTTGTTTTGTTTTGTTTTGTTTGAGACAGGCTCTTGCTATATACTCCAGTCTGGCCTGAACTCACTATGTAGCTCTGGGTGATCTCAAACTTACAGTGGTCCTCCTGCCTCATCCTGAGTGCTGGGATTACAGGTGTGCGCCACCATGCTTGGTCTAACAAGATCTTGATGGCTAAGCCCATACGCATCTCCGCATCCTTTCCAGTACAGTACTTCATGTACAGAAATCACTATGTAAATACTTGTTCGTGAATGACATCATTGGCAAAAGAATGGATCTTGTGTCCAGAAAAATACCCATGGGACTCAGCAATCAGTGTGATTATTTTAATGAATGAAGGTCATAATTAAAATCTCTATTGATTTTACAGTAACTTTTTATTAAAATATATAAAACTATTTTTTCCTGGCAAATAGATAGATACCATATTGCCCAACACTTACTTAGCACTTGGAAATTCCCCCCAAATTATACCATATCACTTTAACATTACCTTCTACAATGGAACAACCACTGGCAGCATCTAAAAACATCACAGACTATTCATTTGTCACAAAAATCACTTGAGTCTTTCAGCTGGCTCTGTCGGGAGACAAGAGAAGGGGTTTTCCACTGTACATGTTTTTTTATTGTTGGTTGTAAAACTGAGAATCTATAAAATCAAGCTTCCTGAGTATTTACATTAACAAGGTTCTTAAGTCATTCACAGGATGAAAAATGAACACAACTATTTTAATTACATATGTAACAGGCTTCAGTAGATAGAAAAGGTTTCTAACTGTTACTTAAATAGTATGGCAATATTAGGCACTCCCCCTAAGCTGTTGAAAGCAGCCGTTAAGTATATGTTCACATACCCATTTTCTTATTAAAAATATACCTCCAACTGTAAATGATGTCTGGCCCCTTAAATATATCAGCTAATCACATTTATGTCCAAAACCTATCAAAATTGATAAGCCACAAATGAGATGCAGTGAGATCCTTGTATAAGAGTTTTGTTGGATATAAGATCAATAGTTTTAGGTGACCATGTTTTAATGGACTCTTCTATAAGTAGCGTAGTATTTCATGATTGGTTCAGAGTTGAGAATATAATTTTTAATCCACTATACATACAAATTCATACAAGCTTCATAGGCCACCACATGAAAAAACAGATCATCACTGAAAAAGAAACAATCCCACTTGAAGGTATCTGAAATGTCAGATGTCTTCCTTCATGAAAATAAAGTTTATTTCCTACAAGGCACCAAGGGAATCATCTCCCTTGAGTTGTCCTTTAATTTTGTCCACAACAAATATGCAGCCTGACTGTTCTAACCAAATAAATGCTCAACAAGCAAAAAGGGATATTTAACCAGGTTTTTCACAACAGTATGTAAAATGTGTCCCGTGCTTGACGAGTGTTTCCTCAGAATATAATGCTGGATTCTATAAACACACACATAAATATTTCTCTATGAAAAGTGCAATTAGTTTCTCATTTTCACTGGAAATTTGAAGACTATGGTAACCCCATCCTCTTGGCTATACATGCATTTTCCCAGTCTCTCCTGGGAATAAAGGCAGTCTTCTGAAATAATTCAAGCATATTACACTTAAGAGAAAATCTGATGGAAGTTTCATGAAAGACTTGTTTTCGGTTTGGGAGGCACAAGAGGAAGGATTGCTCTCACAGTCGGTCTCTTCCTTCCTGCCTTGAAAAGGGATGTGCTGCCTAAGACTGAGGCAGCCATTTTGTGACCTGGTGGCCAAAGTCATGAGAATAGGGACGCATAAAAAGAAGTCAGAGTCGAGGACTGGAGAGAACCCAGGCCTTGATGGCACTGCTGAGCAGCTGACCCAACCCTGAGACCACTTATCACTGAACTCTGAACTGCTTAAGTCAATAATAAATAGCTTACAGTTTAAGCTGCTAGTGGCTGTTAAGTACAGCTGAAAGTAGTCTTGAATTAACAACAGAAATGTTCCGTGGCATGCTGTGATTTTCCAGCCCGACCTCACTTCCATTACACACACACTGTTGTACTACATGCACCTGAAAAGCTGCTCGCATGCAGTTGAGGGAGACCGACTTAATTACTTTACAGCCACAGTGCCTTCACTACATGGCTCCATGAGATGTCACCAGCAGAGAAAACAGGAGGAAAAAGACATGACCCACAATCACGTTTGGCCCTGAACACAGACTGTCTTTCCTCCTCCCATCTCCAATGCTTTCTGGAAATAAGTACCACAGCAATGGTATCCGTTTGAACTAAATTCTTTTGTCTCCTTTCATCGAAACTGTTAAGTTAAAAAGAAAATACAAATAAAGTACTAACATTTCACCCTTGAATTTGCAGCTTTCAACCCAGCCCAGTTACCATGTTCACCACTGATCCTTGTATCCGAAGCTGAGAGACTTACCACGGCATTGTTCTTTTCCCTTCCATAAGAGAACAGACAGAATTTGAATACTGCTAAGACATTTAAAGTCAGATTACTCACTGCAGTTATTTTAGTTGTATTTTGAAGGAGATCTTTCAACGTATTCATTGCCATGACCCTTTTTTTTTTGGAACCAGAAACTGAACTCCGGACCTCATGCCTGCCAGACAGGTGCCATGCCACAGAGCTGTATCCCTGGCCCCAGTTCCACGGTTCCTACCGCAGTTACTCTCGGGTCCTTTCAGCCCCGTCTGTGTAGTGCTCAGGACATGGTGGAGCCGGTTCACCCTGTCGCCCCCGCCATCCGCTCTGCTGCTGCCTCTACTCTGTGTCCACAGCCCAGCTCTGCTGAGGGCTTTCATTCGCTCTCTCTCACCACTTCGTCTTCCTAACCCTGTCTGTCTTCTACCCTCTGCTCTCTTAGGCCAAGGGAGAAAAAGTCTACAGCTCCCTGGTTAGACGGGACAGACAACCGTCAGGAGCGCTCTGTTCTCTCAAGTATGCGTTAGCGTCTCTTCCCTCCTGCCATTCAAGGGGACAGCACTGATTTTGAATAAAGACAAAAGGGAGGAGGAACATGTATGGGTGTGTATGGGCAAAGAGCCTTTTTAGTCTAAAAGTGGAAAGAACGCTCGCTTTTTGGTAGCATGGAAAATGCTTTTACCGACTGCTCTCATCTCTCCGCCTTTCATCAGCCCCTCTTGGATGTGCTCTGACCTTGCACCCAGGGTGGTCTCTGGCTCACCTGGCTCATCCCACACACCGGCATGTTCCCCTTCCTCCCAGCGAACCAGCTAGGATGAAACATTGCTCTGTTGATACACACGCATGTGTCAGACTGCTCTAAACAGATGCACTACTTTCTGCCAGCAGTTTCTGAAGTATGATCCAGAGACTGGAGGGTGTGGGCCCCTCCAAGGAAACACCAATGCTAAGCCTATTTTTGGTAATATAAAGATATTATCTACCTTTTTCACATTTATTTTCTCATGAGAGAATACTTGTGATTCCAAAGTACATTGAGTATGTAATGATGCACCGCTGACAACTAATGACATGTACTTATTTATATGTTCTTCATTCCTATCATAAAAAGTATCACTTAGTCGGGTGTCGTGGCGCATGCCCATAAACGCAGCACTTGGGAGGCTGAAGCAGGAGGAGCACCGTGAGTTGGAGGCTAGCCTGGGCTACCTAGTGAGTTCAAAGCTAGCCTCAAGTACATAGACTCTGTCTCAGAAAAACAAACAAAGAGAGTATCACTTTAAAATGTCCCTGATTGGCCGGGGGTGGTGGCACACTCCTGTAATCCCAGCACTCAGGAGGCTGAGGCAGGAGGATTGTTGTGACTTCAAGACCACCCTAGGCTATAAAGTGAGCTCAAGGCTAGCCTAAACTGCATAGCGAGACCCTGTCTCAAAAAAGACAAAAAATAAATAAATAAATAAAATGTCCCTGATAAAAGAAACAGTTACTAATTTTATGAAATCTCAACTCTTATGTTGCTCTTTTTAATAGTTTATATAGTGCATAGTCCACATTGAGGACTTCTGATGTACAGTGCCCCTTTTGGAAAAAGTACATATTCAATTGTTTGTGAGGTTTTGCTTGTGTTTTGGGGATTTTTGTTTGGTTTGGCTGGGTACTGTGAACCGAACCCAGTGGCACTCTACTGGTGCACTACACCCCCAGCTCTTTCTTAAATTTTGAGACAGTCTCACCAAGTTGCCCGGGCTGACCGCAAATCTGCCGTCCTCCCACTGCAGTTTCCTGAGTAGCTGCAGTTGTAGGTGTGCACTTCCATGCCAGGTGAGTTAGGAGGTTTTTCAGAAAATACGTTTGGCTTAAAAGAGTGATTGGCACAGAACTTACAGTTACTCAGACATAGGCTTTTAGCAGACATTTTCTTTAAAACAAGCTGAGCCTCTCTCTTCAAGCAGAACAGAAAATATTTGTTGTCAACGATATAGTTGAAGCTTTCAAAATAAAATTAAAATTTTGGAAAACTGGAACTCACTACCAAGATCTTCACCATTTTCCAATTCTTAGTGTAGGTAGTCTGCATATTATATAATCAAATATGTCAAAATTTAAAAGATCTGTGTACTCAGTAAACCATTATTTTTCAAAGGACTAGTGCATGAGATTACACAATCACACACAAGTCAAATATCCATTCAAAATGCATGATGGACCAACAGATGTTAATGCTACAAAGTATTAAAATTCACAGATATGGTATCAGTTTTAATATTTAAACTAACTTTTAAGAACCTACCAGTTGCTCGGTTTTGGCATAACAAAGATATGTATAATTCTATAAAATGACTATTAAAATACTGCATCTTTTTCAACTATGCATCTCTGTGGAACTAGGTTCTCTTTATATATTTTAACCAAAACAGTGTATCAAAAGAGACGGAATACAGAGGCAGTTAGGCAAATCCAGTTATCTTCCTTTAAGTGATACATTAAAAACAGTAACAAAATGTAAAACAACGCCACACTTCTTACTAGATTTGTCTTGGAATAACTTTTGTAATACAGCTATTTTTAAAAGACTTTTAAACATTTCTTTTTTAATTTCTAATATGCTAAATATTGATAAACACAGCCCACATAAAGTACTTGGGGTCCATAATAAATTTTAAAAGGTATAAAGGTAGCCTAAAACCAAACGTTTGAAAACCACCCCAGGGCTGGGGACGTGCGCGCCTGCCTGAAAACCACCCCAAAGAGCTTGGCTCCAGCGCTAGCACCATTTCCTACTGGCTCAGGAATTTGAACGAATTACTTTGAAGGTCTTAGTTTCTTCATTCGTAAAATGTCCACTTCTGAAGATTAAAAGACAAAATATGCCAAAGCACATACTATAAATTACAAGATACGTTATTACAAGATCTCAAAGTTGAGTTTTAAGCACTGATGATACTTCTCCAAAATTATCCCTATTCTTACAATTATGTGCCAGGTGTGATGGCACACCTGTGATCCCAACACTCAGGAGGCTGAAGAAGGGTCACTGTGAGTTAGAGGCCAGCCTGGGTTACATAGAGAGTTCAAGGCCAGCCTGAAATACCAAGACTCTGTCTCAAATAGAAAGGGTTATGAAAAAGAGAACTAACAGAAAATGCTAAGTGAAGATGTTTGATTAGCTAATTAGCTCAAATCTCCTACCACATAACTTTACTGTTAACTTTCTTCCCCAAGAGTTATACTAAGTGGGAATATATATTTTAATGTACTATGCACATTTCCAAATTCCAAGTATGTACAACTATATGGAAAATAATAAGAAACCACAATGTACCCATTACCCAGCTTCAATTTTTGAAAACTTGCCAATATTGTTTTGTCTCCCACTTGTATTTGTGCCTATTCTGGTATTTTTTAAAGCCTGTCCTGGTATTTTTTAAAAATATATATTAGGTATCATTTCATTTTGCCTGTAAATCTTTCCATAGGTATCTTTCATAGATGAGAATTTAACATAACCACAATACCATTACTACACCTGAAATTGTTATGGTTATAGTTCTTAAATTTCATCTAATACTCCACATTCAAATTTCCTGATTGTCTCAAAAAAAGTCTTTGTTAGTTTTTAGTTGGTTTATTTTACCAATATGTCACTCCTACCAGTTATGTTTCAAATGAACCTAAGATCTTTAACAAAAGCTAGAAAGGGAAAATACCATGCTTTATATGCCATGTACAGTTTACAAAACAAACTCGACATTATCTTCCTGACAAGCGTGCTTTTGGTTCCAACCAAACAACAAACAAAACACACTACAAAATAGGTCAACATGGTGACACACCCACTTGAGTATTCTGAGAAGTGAGGAGAAGAGGACACAGCTCAGCTGCTTTGGTCAGGGAAAAGAGCTATTAAACTGTGAGGGAAAAAGGTGACAGGAAACAACCACCCACCATTTCGGAAAAGATGAGGTCAGGTCAGCCACAGGGTCAAAGCTGGCTGGAGGTGAAATCACAGACCCATTCTACTGTCAGCACGCGGCTCAGACAAAATCAGCCCCCGACCTGCCAGCTGCAACTCAAAGCTCAGAAAACAGTGCTCTAAACTAGAGATATAACAGAACAACTGTGAGAATTAATTCAATTTCTTCAGCAAATATTTATCCGAAGCTGACTCTACTAGGAACCATCCTGGAGACAAGTTGTGTATTTAAGAAATAAATCGATACACAATGCAATTAATAAGTAGCATATATTTCTCTACACATCTTTCCGCATTAATTTTGAGAGGAAGAATACGCATATTTAATATTAACCGCCTTGCCTCACCTTGCCATATGACTACAATTTATAGCACATCTTTTTCCCCTATAAATTGTAGTTTTCCCCCACCACCACTCCTCCCACAGAGACAATAAAATAAATCTGAATTCTGCTGTCCTTCCCAAGTATTTTTAAGGCATATAGTCAAGATTAGCTTTCATCACACAAACCACACACCCCTGGCATTTATGTCTACAATTCTTTTCTAAATGAAGTAGTTTAGAAGGAAATCAAGGAAACACCAACTTACTTCATCTTGAAATTGTTTTCCAAGGCTTTATCTCAAGTGTATCTGAATATGTTACAGGTGAAAATTGGTGAAGTGCAAACAGAATAATTCTTGAATAACTTTCGAGTGATTTGGTTCCATGCTGCTATACATTCATAACACAAACCATTTTAGGAATCCTTTACCTAATTTCATCTATAATATTATGTTTTTAGTTTAAAAATGCAAAAAGTGAAAACAGTATTCCTTAAAAATGCTTGAGAAGCACTTCATAAATGTGCCCAGAAACACTGAACAGCCATTACTTTAGGATCATATTTTTAGTGAGACTCTAAGAATCTTTCTGGAGGGACATAATTAAGTATTCACAGTACGAGACAGCCCAAATTTACCGTTCTGTTCTGCAGCACAAGGACAAGTTCTAGAGAGGGAACTGACTAGTTTACCTCCATGGTCCTTCAGCCCGACAGCTTTCCCGCGCTGACATTTTTGTTTGGCACACACTCCCCCAAGGTGCCCTCCCAGCAAACTGTGCTTAGAATTTAGCCCTCCCTACAGCACTACTGTGATTATTGTTTCCTAAGTATATGAAAACCCTTACTAAATAATAAACAATTGTATAAACCTTATTGTAAAAAACATGAGCGTCTTAGCAAATGAATAAATTGTTGAGGAGTTAAAAATGCAAAGCTTGCATGTCCAGACCTAAATAAAGACGTCACAAAGGTTTCTTTTTTTTTTACACAAAAGATTGGTTAAAGATGAATTAATGTGGAGAATTCTATTCTAATTGGTTTAGATCACATATGAATATGAAAAAGTTGCAACATTAACATTACTCATCAAGATACCATAGGCAAAACAGGTTATTACCCACAGTAAGTGGGACCGTAACCAGCCGCCTATAAATCCTTGATCGTCGCGCTTTTTTTTCCTGGTACCGGGAACCAATCTCAGGACCTTGCACTTGCCAGGCAGGTGCTTGTGCCGCTGCGTTACACCCTGCCTCCTCCTTGGTCACTGTTATCTTCATGACCTGGCACCTTTTGACACCATAGTTTCCATACAGTGTGTGCCTGTCACTGCTGTTTATCATCTCTATCTTCTCCCCACTGGGCTCCAAGTTCCAGAAGGGCACAGACCTTATCTATCTTACTGCAGGGCCCGTATCTAGTTCCCAGAAGAAGTCACCATAAATCTGCTGAATAATTACATCGATGAAGAGCATCCCGCCTTGACTTTGCACCACTTCCTTGCCTCCATATACAACACACCATCCTTTGAGGCCAGGGTCAAATTCTACTCTCTTTAAAGATTACTTCTTCGAACCTTCCAATCTTTCTCCTTTATACCAGGAATTTGCCACTCACCAGCTGGCTGATCATTGTTTTATCTTTGCCTATATACAAATTTTATTTAAAATTCTTGTAATCCTGCTCTCCTTACGGTAATGGACTTATGCTCCCAACTTTTGGTATCCACGTAAATAGTATTCCTCTAATAAATAGTTTGCTTGATTTGTATCTGTAGTTAATCCAGAAATATAGATATAGTAATCTCAACTTTTTATAATTTATCCCTTCCTTCCAAATAACTCAAAATTGGTCATGAAGTTAAAATGGACTCCCCTGTATTTTGAATTTATCTCTAGAAATTTCAAGTTTATATTCTCATCCTTATAATTTATGATTATAGTTTATCCATCCCCCTCCGCCAAGATTTTTTTATGTAGTAACAATCTTGACATTTTGCTAATAGCTATAGTGAAATTTTAGCCCCAGTGTAGAAGGGAGTGAAGTTTCACTACTTTTCTCTTCTTGGTGACGAGGTATCAAACAGTATCTATGTACTTACGTCTCCTTCCTTTCATGCCAAGATGTACCCCATCTCCCCCTCTACCAGTCATAGCCCTGGCAAGCTTTTATTATTTCTTTGTTACCTGTTCTCAGTAATCTGCTTGCAATCCTTTTTGAACCACCCTTGTTTCCTCCATTTATTTGATTAAATTTCTAACTATCTCAGTTGATCTGTGCTCAAGAATGGCTTCTTTAAGTTCAGCGAGCCTTCATGACCCTTCCTTCACACAGCCAACCCTGGATCATTCTAGGCTAAAGAAATGTGTAAAGCAGCATTACCCACAGCCCAAAAATCTGGAACAAAAACGACATCTGGCTTTGGGATATATAGGTAGCATAGGCCAAGATTTCCTTTCTTGATTCTGTTTTTGCTTAAATCAACATTAGTAAGACTTTATTTGGGAAGAGTGGCCCTCTCAGGTTTAAAATTTGATTCAGTTATTCCTTTAAAAGGCCAATCAAGCATCTACTGTAGCCTTTTGTGTGAAGTCTTTTTAACTTGTTCCTTCAATCTCTTCAAAATTTGTCAGAAAATCTGTTTTCTGTTTCCTCTGACTTATCTCTTTTTCTTAGGATTCAGATCCAAATGCATTTGATGTTAATTTACTTCTTCAAACTAAAGTACCTTTTGCCTGAGAACTCAAATTATTTTAAAAACATTAAAAGGCCAATAAAATTTTTAGTCCAGGTAATATACAACAGAACACTCTGTTTTTGCCAGATACTCCGGGAAACTGGGAGGTTCTAGGATAAATGACATTGATAATCTTAGCAAATTGTATTTAGTAGGATTTTATAATTCATTGGAAAGGAACAACACTGAACAGCTATATAAATTTGCTTCACCAATATATTAATCCCATATGCTGAAAATTCTATGAAATTTCCTCAGTATTGGAACTTAGAGAAAATGGCATCAAAATAAACTCACATAAATTGCACCCCTCCCAACACCAACTCCAACTCTCCAACTCTGCAGCCTTCTTCAAACTATAGTTCTGGACTTTTGAGGGGAGGCTGGGAAACCTGGGACTGAACCAGGGCCTGCCTACATCTCCAACCCAAACCCACCCTAAACCTTCATCTCTGCCCTTCACTTCCACTACTAGCCATGCCACAAATAACTTTTCAATATGACTTTTTCTTAAAAAATTGGCTTAGCAGGATCATCTCTTTTGCCCACTTCTTAGTTACTACCCGCTAAAATTTTGGCCAACACCCCCCTCATACCAGAGTCCTCCACTTCACATTGACTTTTTATTTTATAGGTACTCAATTACATTGGACAAGCTCAAGGGAGGTCAAGGGCTTTCTAACCTCAAGAGGTGCGAAAGTCGATGACTCTGCAGTTCCGTTCCTCACCTTCCTCTATAATTATGCCCTGAAACACTCATGTAAAATATGTACAATTTAAGCCAAATTAGATAATTTACTTTTTAGTTGCTGACATACCAGAGGTTAAAACTAAAAAAGTTTGAAACATCATTGCCACAGTCTACACATTAAAAAAAAAAAAAAACACTTGAGCCAATTTAATTCACCATACCATAATTCACAATAAACTCACTTCTAATTTTCTCCACATATATGGAACTCTGATAAGTACAAATTATTTTATCCGAAACCCACTTTGGGCTGGTGCTATTTTGTCCAAATCTCTATATAAGGTGCTAAGTGTTAACCACTCACCAAACATTTTTCAATAGCAATTTTCCACAGTCTTTAAACTCCATAAATTCTGAAACTTTCTTTTAAAAACAGTGACAGAAACTTTCACAGGACCTGGTCGCATTTTGACTAAAATACTCACACAAAGCGATAAATCCTTAGTTTTTCAGTGCACTTCTTCAGGCCTCTGCCTTCCCCAAACACACAACTGCACGCGCCTTAATTTAGCACTGCCTCCCAAACTGTGTCCACCCAGGAAAAGTAAATCATTAAAAAGTAATTTAAAATCGGTAAGCGTTCTTTTCTTATTTAAAAAAAAAATTACCTTAACTTTAATTTTTTTTTCTTTCCCGATGGCGTTGAAATAGCAAAACTCTTGAGGAAACACTTTTCACCTACACGTACTACCAATCAGCCCAGACAGTGGTTAGATACAAGAGGCATTTTTTCGACACGCTGGTTTCCCCAAATGGTAGTCGGAGGCCTTTCCTGGGTGGCTGGGTGGTAAATTTCACACTCATGTATTCAATCTCTCTGACATGCGCGCGCGCGCGCACACACATACACACACACGCGCGCGCGCAAAGAAAGACAAGAATGAAACATACCTGGTCATTATCTAAACAGGTTGGATAGGTTTAGTTCACTTGCAAGAGCACAGTATTTACTTATAATCTCTTAAAACGAAGTGGCAGCCAGAGCGCTGGGTAAATAGAAACTTCAGAGAGCTTTTAAAACCTCGCATCTTAACTCACTTCCCCTCGGTTCAAGGGGATGGCACAGCAAATCCCATAGCGAATGAGATTATGCAACAGGTTTTTCCTCCCCACCTCATTCACCGCGGGCTGGCAGAGGCGTGCTCTCCGCGCACCCTCGAGACCCCCGGGGCTTCACCGCGCCAAGGATCTTTGCAGCGGACGTTGAACAAACTTCTTCGCGATCGTGCAGTTATTCATTCATTTCGAGATCTGCTTTCTATTTTCTCGGCTTCACTACCGGTCGTCTTTAGAAAATTAAACTCAGCCTCGAGAAACTCAGGTTTTGCGCTTCTGCGCTATCTGATGTCAGGAAACGACACACGATACACAGACCCTCCGTTGTCTCTCTGGGTTTTATTTCTCACGTTTTACGGCCAGTGTAAATAAAGAAGTCCCTGGCCCAGCGGATTCCCGACATCACGACTCAGTATGAGAGTTAAGACTTTTATTTTTTTCCGGGGAAGGGGGGGTGCGCTTTTAAAAGGCTGCGCGGTCACCACCCAGGTGGCCTCGCCGCCTACCCCGAAGGCGACTCGGGGATAATGGCAACAGTCAGGCCGGGGCCCCACTTGGCAGGCGTGTTGTGTAACAGTCGCGCCTGGAAGTGAGCAGCTTCGCCCGCGAAGGTGCCGCGTCCCGGCTCGGCCGCCCCGCGGCTCTGCCCGGCCCCCCGCGAGGCCTACACCCCCGCCGCCGCCCCGAGGGTGGCCGGGACGCCCGCACCGCCCGCCGCGCGCCCACTTACTTCGGGGGCCGCCGACCTCGCGGCTCGCTCGACGGACGCGGACGGGGCCACGGCGGCTCCGACGGCGGCTCCCCGCGGCCCCGCGCCTTCCGCGCTCGCGCTCGCGCCCCGCGCCCGTTCCGGCGCTCGCGCCGCGCTCCCCCGCAGGGATCTCCTCCGGGCGAGGGTGGGCGAGGGCGGCCGGCCCGCGAGGAGAGGAGCCGCTCGGGACTTTTCCTCCGCTCTTTCGCTTCCACCACGCCACCCCCCAGCCGGCCTCCCAGAAGAAAATAAAAGTCCCAGTGGGTGAGCCACGCGGGGAAGCGGAGGTGCGGGAGGGCGCGCGGGCGCGGAGGGGAGCGGGCCGAGGAGCCGCGCCGAGAAGCGATGCGCGCCCCCCGCGCGAGACCCGCGGGAGAGGGGGAGAGGCGGGGGGCGGGTGGGGGTTGGGGAAAGAGAAAGAGTCGCTGGTCAGGAAACTTCAAGCGCGGATGAGGTCATTGGTTTAAAAATAAAGAGATGGCGTCACTTGAAACCAATCCCAGTGAATGAACTCAGCGGAGCCCCGGGGAAAGGAGGAGACAGGCGAGGGCAGGGCGGTGGGCGCCGGGCGGGGCCGCGCGCCCCTCCCGCCACTCCCGCCGCTCCGGCCGCCCCCCGCCGCCCGCTGGGGAGGGGTCGGCTCACGTTCGCTTCCCGGTCGGAGGCTCGGACGCAGGTTCCCCGGGCGCCGCGGGGAGGAGCCGGCGAGGGCGGCCGCGGCCTCCCCCTCTCGCTCCCGCCCCTCCCGCGCCGGCTGCGCCGGGCTCGCGGCCCCCGACCCGGGCTGGGTCCCCGCGGCGCTGCGCCCGCCCGGACAGGTAGTGGGGGTTTCACCCGCCCAGACCGCAGCCTGCGCCCAGATCCTTAGGTGGTTGTCTGCTGCTTCGCCAACGTGAGAAACGCAAACTGTGATTTGAGAGAATTGCAGTCATTCTTAAAAAAAAAAAAAAAAAAAAAACCGAAACAGTATTTCGCGTCCTAGATGGAGGGTTCTGCTGACTTAGGAGACAGAGGTTATAGGTCTTTTAAGAAAAATCGCGCTAGCGTTGGCAGGTATTCGGCCAACTCTGTTTGTCGTTTAAAGCTCCCCCCATGAATGTTCCTATTTTATTTTGCTTGTACAGTATTTACAAATAAAATGAATATGAGTAGCCTGGAATTCTCCTTAAAATATTTTCTGCACCAGGCAGCACAGAATCATCTTTAAAGCACACCAGGGACACATTGCCTCTCGAGAGGTGCAAGACCTTTGTTGATTTAGCGACACACACAGCGTGCATTTTCTTAGTCCATTAAAATCGGTTTGTTTTGAGAAGGCATGACACTCGCTGGAAAACTAGAGACCTGAGGTGGTGACAAACCAGGACTTGAAATCACTGACTTAGGACAATCGGAGCTTTATTCCAGTGTTCTTTGAGCATTTGAGCATGAAGCTGCTTCTGAGAAGGACTCACGTGGATATCACAGAACAAAGATGTGATTAATGACAGAAAGGCGCACTGCGAGCGGACTGCTCCTCGAGCCAGAATTTATGTGTAGGAATAATCTAGCTCTTAAAACACTCCCTGTGCACTATACCAGAATAGGGACACTGACCCTGGCCCCTCAAGGCACTGTGTGCTGTTGGAATCTGGGTGCACGCTACCTAAGGGACTTTTTTAATTGGCAGAAGTACTAAGGAGTGGGTTTGGGGTGGGTTGGAAAGTAATACATCTCTGCTGTTACTTTTCTGCCTTTACATTCTGCAGCTAAAGGGCATTCGTTGTGATCGGTAATCATTTAAGGTTAGCACGATGGCGAAAGCCTGTGCGTATTTCCAGCCCATCTTTTTGAGGAGGAAAATGATCCCAATGGAGATGGAAGACAGCCGAGACTTCATGCGGTACCGGAAGCGTGAAAGCTACAGACGGAGCCCCAACTTTTCAGCCGGCGCCTTTGACCTCTTGCAGACTTCTGCGGAGGGGGAGCGTTCTTTCCGCTGCTTGGTCCCTGACCTCTGGTGGCCGGGAGTGTTACTGCAGCTTCGCTGGTATTTCTTGAGCCCTGTTGTTTTTAAGAGTAGTAACGGAGGGAGTAATTGGGAAGGAGCTGCATCTCAAATAGGCGTGGTTGGAGGGACTGGGACTTTAAGAACGAGTTAGAGTCCTTCTACTAGTCCCATACGGGGGTGAACAACACAGATGTACCTGGATAAAAGACGCAGCAGAATTTATGGTGTAGTGTACCCTGTACATATCGCCTTCCCAGTAACGTAGCTTTAACTGGTCCATCTTAAAACTTTCCCCTTTTGTTTGTTTATAATTAAGTTAGAGTGTCTTCCCTAGAGTGCTATAAGAGCTATTTTAGGAGTCTCTTCACTCTCGATCATCATAGTGAAACAAGACTAAAGCTAATTAAAAACTAATGATTGAGTGGCATATAATATGGCCATAGAGTCCAGAGAAAAGCAACGTGGGGGGTTGCTTTGCAGTACTAAGAACTGAGGCCAGGGGTTCTCGGCTACTTTTTTGTTGTTGTTGTTAGAGTATCATTAAATTGCCCAGGCTGCGGTGGATCTTGTGATCCTCCTGCCTCAGCCTCCTAGGTAGATGGGATTACAGGCGTGTGCCACCGTGACTGGCATAGGAGGAATTTTTAAAGGAAGGCATCTTATAAGCAGCTATGATCTGCTTCTTGAACAGTAGTTAAGGTTTAGTTTGTGGCAAAGGAATCAGTAAAGGGATGACGGAAGACGTGGAGGAGGAATGAAGAAGGTGTGCTCAGGTGAGAGACTAGCAGACCCAGTAGCAGGTGCAGCTGGTACTTAGCAGTTAGGCGTGAGGTCAAATGAAAGAGTCAGAGGCACACTGTGGAGAACCGTGAATGTTGGGGTAAATGCTGGTTAAAGGGAAACAATTCAACAAGTTTACTTTACTAAGGGTACACGTCTCCCTGTTCTACTAAAATGGCTTCTGTATATGCTCATAACATGTGGAAACAGCAATTTAAAGCAGCATCATTGACAATTGTTCCAAAGAATATGAAATAAGTATAACTTAAAACATGTTCAGTATCTGTGTACCCCAAATTATGAAATGCTGATGAAAGAATTTAATGAAGACCTATATAAGTGAAGTGACTTATTATTCCAAAGCTAACTAACTATAACTAACTAATCCAAAACTAACTAAAACTACTTTAAAAATGCCAGAAAGTGTTTCCCACACGTAGACAAGTTTGAGGTAAAACAATGCCCAGCACATGTGCAGAGATGGGTGAGTGCCTGATTCCCCAAAGGCCAACAAAGAGCTCATGTACTCAGGGTCCCAGCAACCCGGGCTCTGTGATGTTATCAGATCCATGGAAAGCAGTGTTCCCTTTAGTACATCCAAGTGTAGTAGAGTATAATGTTGGTCTCAGTTAAATGTGAAGAGGAGCACCAAAATTTTTGTTAGAAATAAATATGAAGGAGTACCATAATAGTGCTTGGACCTTAAAATCTTAGTCCCCCCCCCCATGAAGTTCATTCATTCAACAGTGATTGAATACCTCTTACATATCAGTGTGTTCCAGGTACACAGCTATAGCAGCCCTGGAAATATGGTTATAACGCGACAGTCAAGGTCTTTTCCTTCGCAGGTGGGGAGAGAAGACAATAAACAAACAAAGCAATGGCTAGAACTGTGACAAAAGCTCTATAAGGAAAACCGGGTGATGTGACAGTGACAGGTCTAGGGAAAGGTGGTAATGGGTGTTCAGATGAGGAGGGGACGCATGAACTGAGGCCTGCAGGATGGCAGCCAGGAGAAGTGTTGTGAGCAGGGGAAACAGGCTCCTCCGAGACCTTTCAGTGAAGACAGTGACTTGTACAGAGTGGGTGTATTCTGGGAGCCAAAGGCAGGCCAGGGGGCCTCAGAGGTTTAAACAAGTGTGGGCAGGAGGCAAACTGCATAGGGCCTTCTATAGCACAGCATGGAGCTGGGGTTCTACCCTAAAAGGCCAAAGCAGGTTAGTACTTTGTCTGATTTATGAAAAGGGTAGTTACAAATAGCATAATAGGTTAGTTTTTTTTATTGCTTGTTTAGTTATTTTGCCGTACTGGGAATTGAACCCAGGGACTGGCACATGCTAGACAAACACCCTGTGATTGAGTTACATCCCCAGCCCACTTTCATTTTTTATTTTGAGACAGGGTCTCATTAAGTTACCCGCACTGGCCTTGAACTTGTGATCCTCCTGCCTAAGCATCTTGACTAGCTGGGATAACAGGCACTGTGGTTAGCATTATAGGTTAATTTTTAAAGAAAGTTTTAGTAATACTCTATAAATATTTCTTACTTAATTTGGCACTTCTGTTTCCCCATAAGAAGGGAGCATTTTTCATAATTTAGTTTATCTCCAGGGATCCTTTTACTGTTTCAAGTGCTCCATGTTTTTTTTTTTTTTTTTTTTTTTTTTTTTTGCGGTACTGGGGATCGAACTCAGGACCCTGCGCTTGCTAGGCAGGCGCTTATTCCACTGAGCTATATCCCCAGCCCTCCATGGTTTCTTAAAGAGTTCCTAATGCCTCCAAGAGGCAGGAGGCTCTTAAAATGCATAAATATTTATGTGTGTTTTTCTTTGAAAGGGTCCCTAGCTTTCAATGGGCATTCAAAAGTTTTTGTCTCACACACACACACACACACAAAGACTTACTTCATGTTGAAATCTTGGCTATCCTTTTTGGATAGTAGTTGCTGCTGTTGCCTTCAGGTTCATAGTCCTATACAGAGAAATTATAGCTCTGGAAAGGAGCAAGTTCTCTTTGAAAGAGATGATACTATGTTTGAGGAGGTCAATGTTTACAGCAAAGTAGAAGGAAGTACTGTGTAAATTTGCCACTGATAGAATTACTTAAAGAAGTGTTTTACTTGTACAATGTGAGACCTAGAAGAGAAATATTACCTGGTACTAACTTCTTACTTTACATGTAAGAAATTGAGGGGCTAAGCAGCTTACCCAAGATTGCACAGCTAGTTAGTAACCAAACTGGGGAAAGAAACAGTATTCCCAGTTCTCAGTACAGCAGTCTGTGCTCCTCTAAAAGGTTCACACTTTGAGTTTAAGAGGCTTCCTTGGGGGCAGGCGGTCCTGGAGATTGAACCAGTGCCTTCTCAGTGAGCTACATCCCAAGCCGTTTTTTATTTTTTACTTTGAGACAGAGCCTTCTTAAGTCATAAAGGATGGGCTCTGAGCACTTGACCAGTATGCTGAAAGCCCTGGATTCGATCCCCAGCACTGTGCAGAGAAAGAGAGAAAGAGAGAGAGAGAGAAAAGGAAGGAAGAAAAGGGATAGAAAGAAAAGAGAAAGAAGGAAGGAAAGGAAAGAAAGGAAGGAAAGGAAAGGAAAGGAAGAAAAGGAAAGGAAGGAAAGGAAGGAAAGGAAAGAAAAGGAAAGGGAAGGGAAGGGAAGGGAAGGGAAGGAAGGAAAGGAAGGAAAGGAAAGAGGAGGGGAGGGGACGGGATGGAAAGGGAGGGGAAAGGAGGGGTGAGGGGAGGAGGGAGGAATCCGGTTGGAGAGGAAAGGAGAGCAGAGGGGGAAAGAAAACAGGTAGACAGCCAAGAAGAGTAAATAGCAGTAACACTCCATGTTATCAGTACATATCTGACCTTGTGGTAGCGGATTTGTAAACACACAAATTGCAAAAGCTAGATGATTTTTCACTTACTGATTTGGCAATGATTTTAAAAATGGGTAATCTTATGATTGAGTCAAGCGAGTGGAGAAACAGTCTTTCTCAATACCACTGATGAGACTACAAATTGGTATAACTATTCTGGAGGGCACTTTGGCAATATGACTTCAAAAGACTTAAAATGCACACACAGCAATTACACTTTAAGAATTTGTCTTAAGGAAATTATAGTACTATTTTTAAAGACATGAATAAAGATGTTAATTGTTATTTAAAATAATACCTGGCATTTATAAAAGTCACCTCATTTATTTGAAATTTATTGAAAATTGCCTTATGTGATGCCCAAACCCACACTATTACCTCAGATTTACAGCTAACTTGCTCAGAGTGGCACAGAAAACGGAAGAACTGGGACCAGAATAACATGCACTACACATCAAGTAGAATCAAGGTCATGGGGTTTTACAGGCTATCTCACAGGGTTTGGGTTCATCTCAAAGATAAGCGACACAGAGGCATTGAAGAGTTTAAGCAGGAAAAATAACAGGATCAGGTACGCACTTTGCTATGTAAGGGAAGGTTTGTAGGATGCCTGCTTTGCATGCAGAAGACCTTGGTTTCAAGTCTCAGAACTCGTTTGGCAGAGCAGATACAAAGCAAAATAAACAACTGTACAAGTTAGAGAACTAAATGAAAATGGAGAGAGGACCGTTCAGGAGACCGAAACGCTAGAATCAGAAGGACTGGCTGTCCTATTATAAGCTATTAAGAGGAATGGCATGTCAAGGATGATTCATACATTTCGGACTTGAGCAAAAGGGTCAGTGCTACTAGTGCCTACCAACTGAGAGGAAAGACAAAGCGATTTGGACCATGGTGAGTCCAGGGGCCCGTGGACACTTAGGAGGAGCAGGCTATCGCATTCAGGGCTCTGAAGGTCACAGGCAACGTCTGGGCAGGAGACAAGGATTTGCAATTTGTTGGCCATTATTTAGCAGCGGTCACGGCCAGGGATGAGATCACAGGGTAAAGAAAGAAAAAAAGTGGGAAGTCAAAGCAATAGTGAGGTTTACAGAAGCTCGCGCAGAGGCTGGGAAAGAGAAACTGGAGACTAAGGAAGGCAGGCCATGGAGATGCTCGCCAGGGAAAGCCAAGGGGTTTCCAGAGTGCATCTGCAGCAGGTGAATGCCTCAGGGAAGCCCCTGTAAGGTAAGGACTGAAGCCTCTCACCGACTTAGCAATAAAGTAACCCCGCAGAGAGGGTGGTTTCGCTGAAGACAGTCTCGCCCTGGAAAGATCTCGGTGATCTGAAACAGGAATGAAAGGGAAGAGAATGGGAACAATGAAGTATGAACTGTTCTAGCGAGAAACTTGAGCGTTTTCTCAAAGGAGAAAAATAGGGCGATGTCTCGTGGGAGACAGAGGCAGAACACTTAAACCCTACAGAGATCCGAATGACCTGATAACCTGTCTAAAGTTCTGTTTTATTTTAATCAAGCAATTCATAGTAAGTGTAGAAAAAGGAGGATTTCTCAGTTGTACTCTCACGAAAGTTACCGATGGTCTTTAGCAACCTATCACCGAAACTTCATTTTCAATATTACGTAGAAAATATTATTGGGGTTTCTGTCAAGGGTATTTTGAAGAAACTTTTATTAACTAGTATAAAATTTTAAGAGCAAAAGAATTATCATTTCTAACATCAGTTATATTTATCTTTTAAAGGGCTGGAAAGTACTTTTATAACCAGAAAAAAATGATGATGGTGGTAGGGAAAATAGTAAAATAAATAAAAGACTGAAAAGGATTTCTTAGCAATGGCTTATACCCTTTCTTGATTGTTGAGTCATGAAAAAGTAAAGGCGAATGATGAATTCCTGTCTAATTTTGTATCATCCCTCTAATTTTTCAAAGGCTTTTTTATACAACTGTCACAAATTTTAGCATAAAATTAAATTTAATTCACTTTAGTAAATAAAGGTTTTATGACATCTTTAGTAGAAAGGCTATGCAGGAATTAAAAACTTAGAAAATGGGAAAAAGAATGATATAATAACCAAAAAAATGTGAATCCTTAGTATAAGAGAATTTTGCTTCTTTTATCTGACCCTAAAGGAAAACAATTGGAAAAAATATGGTACTGTTCTTTTTTCTGATATTAAAAAGTATGTTTTTAAAAATTGGTGTCTATTTTTGAAGCCCACTCATAAAAATTTGTATCCACTTCTTAGTAAACATAGGTTTCAATGTTGTAGAACAGTTTTAAAATTCTCAGTGGCTTTCTTGACTAACGATGACAACATCCAATGAACAACAGCAGGGTTTATAAATGTAAACATACTACCTTTAGGAACAGTCTTCACCCTGTAACTGAATTGCTTGTACTTTTAAAAATTTGTATCAGTCAACTTTTTATGTCTTGACAAAAAAATAAAATCAACTTCTGTTTCTTTAGATTAGATCACTAAGTTTTAGGAATATCTCTAATAAGTTTTCAGTTTTGCTTTGTTTTTTGAGACAGGGTCGTGCTAATTTGGCTAGGCTAGGCTCAAATTTGCAACCCTCCTGCTTCAGCTTCCCTCAGTGCCGGGATTATAGGCATGTGCTTCTGCATCTGATGAGCCACTGCTATTTTCAAAACCTAGAAATTAAATGGAATTTGAAAATAAAATAATAGCACCATATCAAATCAAATACGCAACAAACAGCTCTTTTGTATAAAGTATATACTTGGATTTTTACTTATTAACAACTCTTAGCAATATTATTTTCTTTCTTATTGAGTCTGAGAAGAGTTCAGTTTGCTCAAAGACGCACAGCTAATGAATAACAGGTTAGCCCTCAAATGTTCCCATAAGGATACTTCGTTGAGAAGATAAAAATACAAAACATTAGTAGTTTAGAGTAACACTAACACAAGGTCACTGTCTTAGAATGGGCCTCTATGATGGCTGGTCAGACTTCTCCTTCAGATATGCACAACAGAAGCTGGAAAAAAGTTGGGCGCAGTGGCCCTGTCCTGTAAATCCCAGCACTTTGGAAGGTTGGGGGAAGGAGACTGCAGTTCAAATCTTGCCTGGAAAATTTAGCAAGATCTTATCTGAAAATTTAAAAATAAGGACAAGAACTGGAAGTGTGGCTCAGTTGTGAAAGCGGTGGGTTCAATCTCCGCAAAACAAAACTAGAAAACAACTGCTGCTCTGGGCTCCGGCTCTGCCACACACTGGCTGTGTGTCTTGAGAGAAACTTAGTTTCCTCATCCGCAGTATGAAAGTAGTGAAAACCGACCTCCCAGAGTTACGAGGTTTCTACGGCCAAGGGAGGCGCTGGGTATGATGCGTGGCATACACAACAATACCACATACTGACTCCCCCTTAAGAAAGGCTGCATTAGAACTGACTTAGATCTTGGAGGGTAAATTGTGTTGGATATTTAAAAAGAATAGAGATTCCAAGAAGAGAAAATAAGCCCAGTCAGAGACACAGCAGAAAAAAATGTGTTTAAAATAGTTTAACTGAAGCATAACATTTGAATTTAATAGTATAAAATAAGCCTGGAAAACAGTTTGGGGCCAGATTACATCAGGCCTGGCCAAAGAGTGTAGATGTTATAAGTAGCAGGGAATGATGGAAATTTTGGTTCTTCTTACAAATTATGCTTTATTATCCTTGTTTTTTCTATTATAAAGCCATAACGTTCATTGTAGAAAGTCTTTAAGAAGTGTAAAGAAGAGAATACAGCTGGATATAGTGGTGCATGCCTGTAACCCCAGCACTCTGGGACCCTGAGGCAGGAGCATTCCAAGATTAAAAGGGATAGGGATATAGGTCAGTGCAAAAATCCTGGGTTCAATTTTTTTCTTATTGTTACTATATATAATTTAATGGTTTTTTTCTCTTTTCACCCCCAGCTATATTGAGGCATAATTGAAAATAGAAATTATATATTCAAGGTGTACAATGTAATGTGTGTACATATATATATATGCCTTTATGCACATTGTATACTATATATAAATAGCTATATGTTTACTTTCTTGTCACTGGCAAATAATACCTATCACCCACAACTTAAAGGAGCAAAGGCTTACTTTTTGGCTCACAGCTTCTAGAGGTTTCAATCCATACTGGCTGGCTACAAGACAAGCTAATGTGGCAGAGGATAAATAGCTCATGGCATGATGGCAGGAAGCAGAGACAGAGATCAAGGGAGGAGGGCAGGAGATAAACCCTTCTAGGCCAAGCCCCTAGTGACCCACCCAGTCAGATTTGGCTGTCATCACATTTAGCTATAGATAATATCACGTTACATTTAGCTGTAAACTCCTAACATCACATTTAGTTACACACTCATCAGTGCATTAATGCACTGATGAGTATCATGACCCATGATCCAGTCATGTCCCCAACCCCCCCCCAAAGTGCATCAGGCTTTGAAGGGACATCTAGGTGTAAACCATGGCATTCCACCCGGTCCCCCAAAAGACTCATGTGCATCTGTTTATGCAAAACGCATTTAGTCCATCTCTAAGAGTTGCCAAAGTCCTCTTTCAGCCTAACAGTCTAGGTCTAAAGTCTCCTCTGAGATATAATGTTAACTCTTTTCTGTGACTCCCCCTATAAAAATAAAGAAGAAAGTTAAACACTGTTGATATACAAAGGCACAGGGTAACTATTCCCATTCCAAAAGAGACAAATAGGGTGACAGAAAGGAATGGGACCAAAGCAAGACTAAAATCCAGCAGGGAAAACATTAAATCCCACAGTTCCATGTCCAGTGTCCTGGGCAATCCATGGACAGATGTGTACTCCAAACCACTCAGGCCCCACCACTACTTGTGCAGCCCCACCCCAACTAGAAGTTGTAACCCTCATAGCCTCTCTTAGGCTGGTTTTGGTCACTCTTTACAGTTTTCCTCAGACATTCCATATTCCTGGCTTCTCCAATTTCCTTGGATCTCCAAAGCACCTTTGGCATCACCCACACTGCTTCACACATTTCACACACTGCCCTCTCAGGGGCACACTGCCTGACCTCCTAGGCCTTCTTCTGAAATCTGGGAGGAAGCATTCCTAACCCCACAACTCTTACACTCTGCATGTGTATAAAACCAGCACTATGTGGATGATACCAAGGTCTGCTGCCAGCTTAAGCAATACTGGGCCCTTTTGTATCTTGCTAGTGGTTGCATCTTGCAGAGGCCTCTCAGTGCCTGAATGGCTGAGCAGAATGAATTATGGAGATTGAAGTCCCACTGCCTACATGAAGCATGGTGCTCTGGGACTGTCTCTTCAGTGGAAAGTCTTTCACTTTTCAACCATTGTACCCTGTGAAGTGTAGGGGTTTTCAGATTTCTCCCTCAAGGCATCCTTTGTATTCTCCAGAGCCAGAGTTCTTGGCTTCTCATCAATGCTAATCTTTTTAGCAACCAAGCTCTCTTCTACTCCTTTTTCACAGGACCCAACTTTATTAGAGTTTTCTTTCTGACCAAGCTCAAAACTTTCTAAATCATTCAGCTGTGACTTTTGCTCTTGATTTTCAAGGTGGAGCTGGCTAAAAGCCCCCAACAGTACCTGTCCCACTGCCTCAACATTGGACTGCTTTGATGTTTTCTCCACGAAATTAATTAGTCCACTGCCTTAATCTCAGTCTCCTGCAGAGTCTCAGGACAGGAGCAAAATGTAGAATTTTTTTTTTCTGCCAGAGCATAACACACATGGCCTGGAGTCCAACTGCTAATGCAGTTCTTATTCCTAAATGATATCTCATGAGCTTGGTCTCTTCCATCTGTGTTTTTTTTAGCATTCTGGTCTCCTGAGCTGTGACCAGAAACCTCTCGAAACTTCACTCACAAGCCAGTTCCAAAGCCTTCTGAACCCTATGATCCAATAGCATCACAGCAATGATCCCACTTTTGGCACAAAATTTGTCTTAGTTATTTTCTTATCACTGAGGCTTAATACAACAACCTAAAGGAAGAAAGCTTTGACTCACAGCTTGTATCATCGTTACTCTTTTCCTTAGTAGCATATTGATTTTTTCTTACCTTGTATATTTATTAGTTTAATACTAATAAGGTTTATAGATACATGAAAAACAATAAGAACATTTATGCTACTTTTCTTCTTACATGAAGATTTGCCTCTAAAAAATGGGATTGCTTAAAATAGTCAGATGATCAGTAAGTGCTCCCCAAAGGTGAAACAAAGGAAGTTTAAACTATATATTTATGGGGTACAATGATTGCCTATCTTTATTATATTTCTGTTCTACAATTTCAACATGTCATTGTAACATTTCTTTCTTGTCCTTTTATTATAAGAAATTATTTAATTTCTCTAAAAATATTTTTTATTATAATCACACTAACCCAAGATGACCTCCGAGGACATTTGGATATGTCTTCTTCAGTTTAAGGGTTTGAATTTGGAGTGGCCTGGTGCTATAAAAGTAGGAGTTGGGGCAGCATACTCTGACCAAAGCATGTGGGAAAGGTCCGAGGAAGGAGACTATGAAAACTACACTGGGCTGTGGCAACAATTCAGGCCTAAGTCGAACAGAAGCTAAACTGGTGCAATGGCAGTGGACATGAACAGAAAGCAACAAACCCAAGAAGTAATGCAGAGGGAGAATCAGGAGGACTTGTTGATTCAGGAGCTGTGGAAGGCAAAGGAGGTGAGTAATGAAAGATGATGCTAAGGTGTCACCTTTGACAATTTACATAAGCTTTCATTTCCTCATCTATAACGTGGAGCTAGTAATTGTACCTTCCACAGAGAGTTGTTGGGAGAATTAAATGGATGACATCTAAAATGCTTATCACAATAATTGGAACAGAGTTTTAGTAAGAATTAGCTGTTACTGTTTTTATAGCTGTTAGGTCCAGCTAACTGGTTTAAGAATAGCAAACTTCTTGAAAGAAATAGAAAAGAGGAAAGAGGTATGACTGAGGTGGGAACGGTACAGCTGAGCCATATTTTAGACATAGCATATTTGTGTTTATGGTGGACAGCCAAATAAAAGTGTTCGGCAGAAAGCCACCACTGGCTCATGTGTTTCATGGTGCCCTTTAGGAAGACTGCGTATCCGTGTGAAGCAGGCACTCAAGGAGCGGATGCCACTGCAAAGTGTTATTTGTACAATCTTTTCCTCCCGGTCTGCGCTTCTCCTCCTACCCGCCCCCTCCTTCTCCTTCTTTTCCTTTTTTGAAATAAGGTCTCCCTATGCTGTGCAGGCTGACTCTGACCTCACTATATTGCACAGGCTGGCCTCAAACTATCTTTGCAATCCTCCTGCCTCAGCCTCCAAATCCTGGGATTACAGGCATGAAGTACCCCACCCAGTTCAGATTCTACCTAGCAGATTCTATCTGAACTAATAAGTGTTGACTGTGTGGCTGAAGATTCTCCAGGTAGGATAGATATCAAAGTAGCAAAGCACTTAGATTTGGGACCCAGATAAATCTGTTTTAATCGTAACTCTGACTTTTTTTAAGAGATGGGATCTTAAAAAAGAGAGAGAGAGAAAGAGAAATGAGATCTTGCTATGTTCCCCAGGCTGGTGTATCTAACTCCTAGATTCAAGCAATCCTCCTTCCTCAGCTTCTAATTAGTAGGCCCTACCATGATGCACCACCAAGTCTAGCTTTCTTCCATTGGCTATTGGCTGATCTTAGGACAAACAAAAGAACGAACTCTCTAAGCTTTAGTTTTCTTACTTATAAATGGAATATACAGATTTGTACATCATACCATGAATGGAAGGATTACGCAGATCGTTTAAATGAAGCCCTGTGTAAAACACGAGATGTGAAACAAATACCAACTTTTGCCGTTAATCCTATCTTTTCTTGAAGCCAACAACTATGTTTCTATTCTTTATCATCCTATATAGTGCTATATGTAAGAATCACTCTCTACTAACAGCTGATCACTTTGCTTACAGGACAGTGGTCCTCAGCTTCTCCCTGGGTCTCAGTCCCCTTGGGCACCCTGTTGCTCGTGGTGTGTGAGACCCAGAATGCCAACCAGCATTGGCAGAGATCGGAGAGAGCCCCGGGATCCGTTTTGTTTGGAGAGACTCTCTGCATTAGTTCTCTATCATTGTTGTAAATGGAGATATACATTTCTGAGACTAAACTACTCCACAAGTTCAATGTGACCATTTTCCAGTTACATGTCTTGTTTCTCTAACAGAAACGAGAACAGTAGTGTTCTCATTTTTGTTCCGACTGATGATTAATGAGCAGCCGAGTATGTCCTAAGAAGGAAGACAGGTGGAAAATATCAGGTTGCAAGACAACGCATGTAAAAATATCAGAGATGGGACTTTAACGAAAAGGGGTAAAAGGACATGAGTACTATTTTTAATAAGAATCCAAACACCAGTTTGCAAAGGGCAAAATAATCCCAAAGCCTTTGGGTTTCCCTCTAAAATTTAGTATCTCTATTCGGGAAGTTCTTTTACTCACAATATATTAAATGTGCTCATAATAATTTGTCCAAATCTCCAGTAAAGGTAATCTGTATCTTAAAAATTTGTAGCTGGCCCTAATTTTTTAGAGTACAGGAAGTCAGCCTTAGTATGTGATGGAAGGAAAATTTAGTCTGAAACACAGAAGAGGCTATTGCTAAGTTTTATGTCTTTGGGAAGACACACAAGAGAGAGGGAAGACAGCCAACAAGTGCTGAGCTTTTTTTCTTTCTTGCCTGTGCCGGGGGTTGATCCCCGGAGCTTCCCACTGAGCTACATCTTCAGACTCTTAGAAAGTTTTGTTTTCTTTAGATACTGAGATAGGCTCTCCCTATGTTGCTAAATTGCCCAGGCTTGAACTCCTGATCTTCTTGCCTCAGCCTCCCAATGTGTTAGGGTCACAGGCGTGTGCCATCCGGTTGGGTTTGAGCATCTCTCATGGCTGACAATGTATTTATGTACATTACCTCACTTAATTTTCCCAACACTTTTGGGTAAATTTTGAGATGCTGACAGACTCTCCCATGATCACACAGCTAAAAAGTAGTAGCGCTGAGATTACAGTCCACTTCTACCTGGCTCCAAAGCCCACACACACTGTCCGCCATCCTTCGCTGCTCTTTCCTGTCTCCTCATCTACAAAATATGACAGTTGAGTCAGATAATCTTTGACGTCCCTCAAGCTGCAGTTGTTTCCCCTTTGAGTTCTGAGGGAAAAGGAGTCAGGGAAGGGACTCCAGGCATTAGGTGGGACATCTTTCTCTCCTCAACTGGAAGCCTGGGTCCACATTTCCTATCTGTACCATTCTGACTTCCTGTTCTGTGGGAGGAGGCTGTTCTTAAGCTGCTGAGGACGTTTTAAAACCACTTTTAAAAAGAATCAAATCTTCTAATTCTCCACTTTATATGAATATTCATTTCCAAAAACACATACATCAACACTTACTGAGAATTTTATTGGGCCCAACACTAACTAAATTGTATTGTGAGGCTCTGTAGAGGAGTAAAGGAGTCTAAAATACCAGCCAGGCATGGATGGTGATGCACACTTGTAATTCTAACTGTCTGGGAGGCTGAGGCAGGAGGATCACAAATTTAAGCCCAGCCTGACCAGTGTAGTAACTCAATGAGATGAGGAAAGGAAAGGAAAGGAAAGGAAAGGAAAGGAAAGGAAAGGAAAGGAAAGGAAAGGAAAGGAAAGGAAAGGAAAGGAAAGGAAAGAGGGAGGGAAGGAGGGAGGGAGGGAGGGAGGGAGGGAGGGAGGAAGGAAGGAAGGAAGGAAGGAAGGAAGGAAGGAAGGAAGGAAGGAAGAAGGAAGGAAATTATAAGATATCATTTTCTTTTCAGGGAGCTTACAACTAGCCAGGGAACACAACTACCCATACAACAAATTTTAAAAGGCCATGTACAATGCAGAATTGAGCTGTGTAACCCAGATGATAGATTCCACAGCAGTGCTGAGAAAGGGAAGCCGGCTCCCATGAGAGCCAGGGCAAAGGGAACATCCTTCACCTTGCATTCTGAACTAGTCTTTCTTGGCCTTCTCTGTAATTGTGAAACCCTGATATGAACCTTTCACATAGTTCAAACATTCTCAGCTTTGCTGGCTGTGGTGTGTCCTTCATATCATGTCATCTGAATGCCACTTCATCTTTATTGGCACTTATGGGAGGGTAAAAGCCCAGTGGTATGCAAACACCGTCATGGTTACTTGCTTCAAGCCATGGGAAGTTTCACGCAAAACCAGTTTCTCAATAGGGCAAATGTTGTGTAAAGGTGTAAAGAGCTTGAGAAACTAGTTAAAGGCAAAGCCTGTCAGGCAAGAACTAGATTTGAATGGGGAACTTCCCTGTTTGTGTCAGCCGTGGTCATTCTCTAGCCCCTTACCTATAGGTCCCCTATTTCATGCTCTTCTCTGGCCCCTGACCCAGAGGCCATCATACCTCTCAGCAGGAACCCCTTGTCCCTAAACCCCTCTGAGTCTATCCACTCTCTTATACCACTATATTAATAAGAAACTCTAGGTCTGAAAAATTATTCTAGAATCCTGATTGCCTCTCATTCCTCTGACAACTAAATACATGTGCATTTCTCCAAATTTTACCCTAAATATAATGTGGGAATACCATCCCAAGAATGAAGGTGACATGATAAAGTAGCCTAGAAGATTAAATGGTCACCTTATTTGTACTGTGTGTTCTAAAACAATGCTGGACTAAAGAATAATTTCTAAATTAGTTGAAGACACAAAACAAATACAGAGGAGACAGTAGTTAAGTGTATCTGTCAGAATAATAGTAATAAGTGCTAGCTTAAGGGTAATTGGTTCCAAAAAATGAGATATTTGTGAATATACAACTGAAAAAGGAATGCCTCAAGGTGGGTGTGGCAATATATGCCTATAATCCCAGCATTTGGGAGGCTGAGGCAGGAGGATTGTTAGGTTTTAGCCCAGCCTGGACAACTTAGTGACTTAGAGAAATCTTGTCTCAAGATGAAAAAAATTAAAAAGGGATGGGGAGTCGTTTAGTATGAAAACCCTACGTTCAATTCCCTGTAGATGGTAATTTTCAGAGACAAAGGTTAGGACAGACCCTTAATCAATAAGAAAATCTAGGGCTGGGGATATAGCTCAGTGGAATAAGCGCTTGCCTAGCAAGTGCAGGGTCCTGAGTTCGATCCCCAGTACCGCAAAAAAAAAAAAAAAAATCAATAAGAAAATCTAAATAGTCAGAGAAGATAAATTATGATATTCTAGAAAGAAAGAATGCCATAAGCAAAGGCAGGAAAACTGGAAGATGCATATAGTAAATGGGAAGTGGAAATGGTCAGCCTGTCTCCAGGAAGGGTTGCCTGAAGATGTACATAGCAAGAATTAGTGGAAATAAGATCATGTGGATAAGATGAATTCATCAAGAAACTCAGCAAACATGTAAGTGTTGATTAGGTGTCAAGCACTATTGTCTCTTGTCATGTGAGAAGCACAGCTTACACCTATTAAAGCTACAATGTGCCAGGAACTGTTAAGCATATAACATTTCACCCTCATTGCAGACCTGTGATGCAGGCACTGTTAGCATCTCCATATTACACTTGAAGTTAAGGAACTTGTTTCAAGTTGCATAGTTAGTGAATGGAAAGGCCTGGATTTGAGCCAAGGGAGTCGGCTCAAACAAGGACTCTGAACACAATACTAAATTGTCTCCACACCTATTATCTTATAAAGTCCTCGTAAAATTCTCTATGACGTAGGCATCATTATCCCCATTTTGCAAGTGAAGACCCAAGGCTCCAGGAGTCGGTGAATTATCCAAGATCATTTGGCCAAGTACAAAGCTGAGTTTGATAGCAGGTCCACTAATTCCAAACTCATTAAATTTTCCATTACAGTATTGCCACCTGGCAGAGAGGTTTCCAGAATGGGATCAAAATAAGGAAAAGCCTCTGAAAACCTGGTAAGAGCAACAAGGCTTTGGGGTATGAATAGGAAAGAACTTGGGGTTTTGAACTAATGAGATTTTGATTAAGAGAGGTAAGGCTAGGTCTGGCCTCAGCCAGTCCTAGGAAATTGAATCAAAGCAAGAGTGGACATGAGGCTGGATGACATTAGAGGTGGTAATGACCTAGAAATGGGTATGGGAGAGGGAAGCACAGAGACAAAATCAATACTTGAAGGTAAATCTGATCATGGAGCTGAATAGCTGAGAGTAATAAAAGAGGTTATATCAGAGGACTCTGCTTCTATGTGTGTCTGAGTGACTGAATGGACTGTCAACAGGAACTGAAAATTATAGGAGCAGCTGGTTTCTGGCAAAACATGAAGGTTCTTTCTGGACATGCTGCAGTCTGATTTGCAGAACAAGGACTGACACACTGCTGAGGAAACGGCAGTAGGCAGTCACGGATGTGGGATCGGAGCACAGGTAGACAGCAGAAGTTGTCAGTCATTTTTAACAACAAAAGCTATGCAAGGACCACTAAAGGAGCCGGCAAGTTAGAACTCAAGGAAAACATGTAACTAACAGTTGGAATAAGCAAAGAGTCATCACAAAACATAAATGCAGCATAACCAAAGCAATCCACAGGTCACACCAAGTGATTAGGGCCGAGGCAGAGATACAAACGAAAGAGACACAGTAGCAAACGACATCTCACCAGTGTCAAGCGAAATGAAGTTTCCTGCACTATTTCTGGTATTTGAGAGTGTTTCTGTGTCATAGCTTGACTGGAAGGGACTCAGCAGGCCACCCCTCCAGATAATCAGGAACCTTCCTAGCAGGAGTACACAATCTACATCAGCACAGAGTAGAGCTAAGTCCTCAGAAACGGTCTCTCTGCTGAACTGTACACATAACAAGGGCTAAAATGATAAATGTTATGTTTATATAACCACACTAAAAAGGGAGGCCTGGCCCTGAAGATCTACGCATGCTCCCCAAATCTCCAAAATGCACCTAATTTAGCATTTCCTGGACTCTGCCTCTCTTTTGGAGACCTTTATTTTCTTGCCCAGATTGGTGGTTGTGGAGGAGAGGAAGAAAGGACTCATGAAGTCATGGATACTACAGCTACCTGGAAAGACAAAGGGACAGGCAGCTGTGAGTGGTGTATAGCAGACACCTCTCTGGTTTCTGCCACCCCGTCCTTTTCTTCCCAGCACTGGGACTATGGCACACTGAACCACGCCCCGCCCTCCCTGGCCTCTTCCGCCTGACAGAATTAAGAAAGGGAGACAGGGAGCGACTCAGCCGACACCTAGGAGGGCCTGGCCTGAGACAGAACTGGGAGTCCTGTGGTTTCAGTTCTTGCTCACCGCCCGTTGGGTACGCCCTTTTAGGGTTCTAGGGCCTCCCCCTGACTGACTTCACAGAGACCACCTGAAAGATGACGCCTGCTTCCTTTTTGCTTTCTGTATATCTTGCTCCCCAGTCAGGGGTCCTTCACACACCAAGGCAACACCAGTTACCTTCTGTACTCGTGGAAGCACTGATGGGCTCCGCATTGTTTACAAGCGGGAAACAGGGCCCAGGACTACAGAGCGGCTGTTGAGTACACACGCCTGGTTCACGGCCAAACAAGAGGAGGCGCAGACCTTCTGCTTTACTCTCCAAATCTCTTTTAGCTGGACAAAGAGATCCCAGACAAAATATTTGCAATTCTGTTTTTTATTGAAGCTTTGATTTGACCAAGATTTGGTCTCTCCTACTGCCTTTTTCTCAAAAGATGCTTAAAACATCTGGAAATGCCAGTTAGGAGTCTACAAGGGAATGATAACAGCGCTGATGGGTTGAGGAAGCTCACTGGTTGCCCACAAAACCGTCACAGACCGCCTGCTACAGCGTGGCTAACACTGGGTCCATCCCCTCCCCTGGCCCTCATACAGCAGAGCATAGTCAGAACCCTGTTTTCCAGGGCTTTCATCGCTTCTCAGCCTTTTGGCTAAGATCAAGTGTGTTCCATGGCTTACTAGTCCATCCTGTCATTGCCCCACATTAATCTTGATGCCTGCCTCTGAAACCCTGATCACCACTGTCAACAGGTCAGCGAGGGATGGGCCAGCCAAGGCTGCTATCACAACACAGAAGAATGACGGTGCAGCCCATCATAAATGTATTTATCAGGCAAACTTCAGGAAAAACTGGTTGCTCAAGCTCATTACCTCAAGAAAAATAGCTTTGTATAAAGTTTGACATGGTGTGAAGTAGATGTAAGCAAGGTAGTGCAGGTCACACCCGTGTAAGGAGAAACCTGTGGGTCAGGCCAGCACATACAGGGAGATTCTTTTCTTCCCACCGGAGATCATTTAAATTACAAAGTTAACCAGAGAAATGGTTTACCTGTTTTCACCAAACCAAATACTTTTTCTATGGTCCTTTTCCACAAATGCAGGAATTCAGGCTTTGAACCTTTTAAATTGTAGAGTCATCCTTATAAAAGTGTTGAGTTGTATGAGATCTGCAAATCACATTTTCTAGCCCTTCATTTTTAAGATGGGGATACAGAAGTTTCCCTTACTAGAATATTGTACTTCTAGTACCCACCTAAGATTGCACTCATGTTTTCTACAAGCTTAAATTGCACTGTTGGTTCTCATAGGGCTGACAGTTAATTTAAAAACCACTGTATTTTTCATCCAAACTACTGCTCAGCTAGCTTTTCCCCATTCCAGGTCTGTATAATAAATTTCTTAAAGTTTTGTTCAGGAGTTTACATTTTGCCTTTCCATTCCATTTTATAACATTTAAGTATATATTTTAGTCTATGATTTGTTTTTGTTATTTGTTTTGCTTTGTTTGGAGACAGGGTCTCACTGTGCAGTGCAGGATGGTTTATTTATTTATTTATTTTTTAAATACAAGTACAAAAACATATTGACAAACAGACACCAATTAGCATAAAAAATAGTACAGTCACAACTAATCTATAGACAAGGTGATATGATCTCAACAGTGGTTATTGCTTTATCCATTGATATCTTCGAAGTGTAAATATATAAGCCCATATACAGACATGCAAATTTAGTCAGATAATTAATCTTCTCAACAACAGAAAAAACACCAAAACCAAAAATCCAAAGACAAAAAACAAAACAGGCAAACATCAACAACAGCAAAAACAACAACAACAAAAAAAACACCAATAGTTGCTGCTTTACATATTGATATCTTCGAAGTGTGTGTTCAGGATAACACATACAGACATACAAGATTGATCAAATAACCCGTCATCGATTATTGCTTAGCATTAAGTGATATAATACAATAGTAGAACCATATTAGCCCTCCTGCATATATGCATATTCATATATACATACATACATTTTTG